>PVKH010027867.1:0-12935 GCA_004027955.1 Chaetophractus vellerosus | reverse complement strand
AGCCCATCCTGGTTCTGTTCTCCAGCAGCTCAGTGATACTGGGCACTGTTTCACATCTCTATAGGCCAGAATTTTTGCTTGTTTGTTTGTTTTTAACTCTAGTTGCATGTTAGCATCACTTTGGGAGATTTAAAAACAAGAATCTATACTGACCCTTATCCTAGACATTTAAATGAAAATGATGATAAACTAAACTTGGCCTGGGCCCAGGTACTTTAAAAAGCTCCCCACTGGGGAGTAGATATGGCGATGTAGCTCAGTGGTTTGAGTTCCTGCTTCCCATGTACGAGGTCTGGGTTCAATCCCCACTACTGCCTTCAAAAAAAAAACCTCCCCGGGTGGTTCTAATATGCAGCATGTTTGAGAATCCCTTGGCTATAGTTTGCTTATAAGTATAGTAAGGGAATTAGGCTAAATGATGCTTAAAGTCACTTCCAGTTCCTGAATCTTATCATTCCGTCAATTTCATCTCTTTTGCAGATTACCTTCTCCTTTTACAAATGAGATTTAGACAGTAAATGTGACTTCCCTGAGGGCAGGCAAGTCAAGCAACTAGAAAGTGGCAGAGTCAGAATGGGGACCCTGAGCCTCTGCCTTTCCCAGTTCATCAGTTAGGCAGTCATCCCCCTGGACTGATTCTGGACTGTTAACAAAGGGATGAGTCGGGTTAGAGGAATAGAGCATTTGTGAAAGTAAAATACAATTTGTCACTTCTCCAGAGTTGAATTTTGCATTAGTGATAGCAGCATTAGGGTTAGCAGAGTGATTATCCAAGGAGCAGTGTGATTCTCCCCTTTACCTTCTCTCCAATGTTTGTGCCTGTTTGAGTAGGCAATCAGGCAGAAGTGCAAGCAGCACATGTGAATGGAGAAATGCCTTGCTGCTCCCTTGACTGAACAGTGGAGGGAGACAAACCTCTGAGTTTGCCCTAATGGACTTTTTGACCACCCAGTTCTGGTTTTGATTTTCTCTGAAATATTGTTTTCATGAAAAATATCTATAAATGACCCTCACCTCTGAGTTACAAAGAAGATTAGATTAAAAGTGCTGCAGGGGGACTTGGGTGAGTAATCTCAGAGTAACAAACTCAGGAAGGGAGGAGGAAAAAGACTTGGGACCCAGCCGGAACTGGGCACAAGGGCTCTATTTGTGTTCATCAATCAACAGAAAGTGAGTGCGTGAAGGTTCGTGTGTGCCTGTGTGGAGAGGGGCACAAACAAGGAGGAGAATGAAGGAAATTATCTCAGCATTGTAAAATATGACCTCATATTTTTAGACTAAGAGTAAAGGCTATGGCCATCTAAAGCTATTCTGGTTCTTCTTTCTCTTCCAGCTTTTCTCATGGGGAATCTTTATAAAGTGTATCCTAACCACAGGGCTGTGAGCTCCCATGGGGCAGGGACTTGTGTGATTGGTCCACTCCTCTGTGACAAGGACCTAGCACCGGGTCTGACCCACAGTAGATGCCTACCACTTACTTGATTCTGTTGAATGCATGCATGAACTCTTACCTATCAACCCAGGTGAGCCTCTCCTGATAATTTTCTTTTAAAGCACTGCTTGTTTGAGTGTTTTGTGGATCCCAGAAAATTATGTTCTTAAACTAATCCATTCCTGTGGGTGTGAGACCCTTTGACTGGATTAGTTTCAGCCTTAGATTGGATTACTTTGGTGAGCCATGGCCTAGGGTGGGTCTTGGTCTTCTTGCTGGAATCCTTTACAAGTGGAGCACTGAAAGCAGATACACAGAGAAAAAAAAAAGCATCAGCGAGAGAGAGAGAGAGAAACCCCAAGAGGCTAAGAGAGAGGTCCCAGAGTTCGGAGGCTGGGATCAGTGGAGAACAGAGGCATGGAAAAAGGCCCCCGAGGGGCTAAGAGAGAGACCTAGAGGAGAGGGGAGAGAAGTGTCATATGCCTGATCTCCCATAGCTGAGCTTGGGGAGAATGTAAGCCTGGAGGGAAAGGCAGAGACCTCAGCAGAATCGCCATTGTGCCTCAACTTGTGGCAGGAGTCCAGGGAAACCAGCAGCCAACCTTCCCTGAGACAGCGTCTCTGATGATGCCTTGATTTGGACATTTTCGCAGTCACAAACTGTAAGCTTTTTTACCTAATAAATTCCCATTATAAAAGCCAACTCATTTCTGGAATATTGCATTGACAGCCTTTAGCAAACTAAAAAAGCCACCTATATATTTATTTGTCCCATTTTTAAATGTATGTGGATGTATCTGCCTGTGTGTTATCAGAGCTGAGCGGCTGTCCCCTTAGCAGCACATGATGTCGAGTTCTCCTGTTGTGCATTTTGTTCTTAGGACCTGTTTGATGCTGATATCTGCTCAGTCCTCTCCTCCTCTGTGGTCTTGCAGACAGTGTTTTATCTAAAGAAATCACCTTTTATTCTAGGAAAAAATGGCTCCCGGATATATTGCCAGCATTACTGCCAACTCCTGTCAATTTTCACAGCCTCTGAACAACTGGCAAAATAACTGCGGCTGTAGCAGCTGCTATAATACTCCCAGGTACTTTTGCATGTTATTGGTGTGCTGATGACATAGTTTAGAGTTATACAATGTAGGTGACAGTGGATACATAGTATTCATTCATTCATTCTACAAACATTGAATGCCAGCTGGATACAGTTTGATATTCAGACTTATTTTTCCATTGCTAACAAGATGGCATTTTAAAAATAGTAATTATATATTTTTTAAATGGCCACTAGAGAATTATTCTCTGAACAATTAGTGGGAGGCTTCACAGACTTATATAGGGTTTGTTTGTTTATTGATTTGTTTTTGTTAGGTTTGGTTTCACTTTTCCCTGGAGAGAGCTGTGACAGAAAGTCAACTTGGTCACATTTAGGAAAGTAAATTCACTTTGAGTTAATGAAAGCAATAGTCTCATATTCTCCCCCATATACAAGACTTTAGAAGGGTTGAAATGGAGGCACAGCTAAAGTCTTCGTGGTGTGGATCCCGGGGACAAAGGAGACAGTCCTTTTTAGTCTGTAGGAAGACAAAGACAAACCCATTGTGATTTGTGGTTATTGGGAAGGCTGGCTGCATACAGGAATGGAAGAAGCAAATACCAAGATGTAAAAATATAAAGACTCAAGCAAAGCACAGCTATGGCGGATTGTAGCACTAATGGAGTAGATTGAACCTTCCTTACAGGTACAAGAACCTATTCAGGGACCTGGATCAGCAGTTGACTGGGATCTCACAGACTGTGTTTGGCAATGATAGTAATCAGCAGTAGGTGACTTCTGATGAAGAAGCTGGACTTCCTTTTGAAGCGTGTGAGCCTCCAAATTTCTTCCATAATTCAGAAGGGAGAAGCTCCAAATAGAAAATTTGGAACTTCCTGCTAATCTGATAGTAGGGATTGAGTCTATTTTATGAAAATTAAAACATATGTTTCCACATATTGGATTGCTGAATTTGTAGAAGAGTTTGTATTGGATACAAGTGAACTTTTAGGCAATTTAGGCAAATTTAAACTTGTGTTCATGAGGGTGAGATCACATCTCTGTCTCTGTGATCTTAGAATTCTTAGAATCATCTTGTTTCCAAAGTATCTCTAATTGTGTGACCACTTTGTAAGTCCTCACCTTCTTTTACTTCTCACTCACATTTGTGCCTGACAATGATATTCTTCTTTATGAAATATTCTCATCCCTTAGCTTCCATGACAATAAGCTTTCTTGATTGTTATTCTCTGTCTCTTGCTTCTCCTTGGTTTCCTTTATGATTCTTTCACTGCTACTCAAAATTGAAGTTGGCTTTGGCCATCTGACTTTTTTGGCCAATGGAATTTGAATGGAAATGACTTAAGTGTCTTTTAACCAGTGGCTTTTAGATCCCTGCCACATCAAAATTCATGTGGCAGCTCCTCCATCACACTGGATGCCAGAGTGAGGATAGCATGGAGCTAAGCTTTCAACAGATGTAAGATGGATGTGGAACATGAGTGAAATAATAGTTTGTCTTAATGCAGTGAGAGTTTTATATTCCTTGTCACCACAGCAAACCTCCCCTATTTTGACTGACGCAGTAAGAAATACCTAGAAACTGGTGCTACTGCAACAAAACACTAAGACATGTGGAATTAGCATAATGATTGTCTGATAAGTGGTCAGAAAATTGATTATATGCTGGAAAGATCATATTTCCTATTTTGCAAAGGTAAAGAATCTGGAAAAACTGTTATCTGTGGTAACTTGGGAAGAAAATCATGTATCTTAGAAATTTGTTGCTATAGGAGAAATGGTCATGAAAGAAATATAGTATTCCTGCCCCATTTGGCAATGTGTTAATAAAGAGGTGATCTCAGAAATGTATTGGCCAGCTTGTAAGTAAAAATGGAAGGGGATAGAGAGAATGCGTGAATCCAGAGACTTTTAGATTTGGACAAGGAAATAATTTCTCAATGCCAACCAATAAGGAAGAAAACTGAAAAGTCCTTTTTGTGATAAAGGCTGATTAAACTCAGACTTGTAAAAAGGATAGTTAAAAATATATATTTTATACCCATGTATATAAGTTCTGAAAGGATGAAAATATTTGAAAGGAAAGACTAACTTATGATGTTAGATACTGCAATCCCATTCCACTTACAAAACTGGCTTGGGGGAATAGAATGCAATCCTAAGAGGCCCAGAGTACACCTCAACCAAGTTGAGGGTGTGGAAGAAAAAAGAAGAGAAGGAAGTATGGAAGAATGAAAATAATGACATAAATTGTAGTTAAAGAGTTTGTCTATAAGAGAACTGTATATGTTGCTATTGATACATGGAGCTGTTTGGAATCGTATAAATAAAAAAAATAACTAAGACTTGACAGAATTGTTCTAGCAATGAATAAGAAACATGGACAAGAACCTCAAAATTTTGTTACTTTATAAACCAATTGAGGCACCTTGGAAAGTTAAACTTGAAGAAAAGAAGGTTTAGGTGGGCTATAAAGCATATTTCAAACATATTAAGAAGTGAAATGTAAAGAAAATAACACGTTTAGATTCAGAGTCTAGTCTTCATAAAATAGCAAGCACAACTGAACGCTAACACATTTGAACTCAATATAAGGGGTCAATTCCTAATGACTTCTCTCTCACAACTGATTCCGTTTCCCTGAAAGAAGTGAGCTAACTATCATTGGATTGGTCAAGCCAATCCTGCTATACGTTTTCTGGAGTTGAAAGGGGAGAGGGTGTTATGGATTAAATCGTGTCCTCCACAAAGACATGTTCAAATCCTAACCCCTGGTTCTGTGATGTGAACCAATTTGTAAATGGTTGATCTCTGGATATGCTATTAGTTAAGGTGAGGCCAAACAGAATCAGCATGGGCCTTAAACCAGTATGATTGGAGCCCTTATAAGGAGAGGAAATTTGGACACAGCAGTAAGGAGATGGGTGGGAGAGAGATGGTCATGTGACATAGACAGAGATTGACTTATGGATTGCTTGCAAGCCACCACTAGGATGCTACAGACTTTAGAGAAAGTATGGCCCTCTCGACACTTTGTGTTTGAACTTCTAGCCTCTAAAACTGTGAGAAAATAAATTTCTGTTGTTTAAGCCAACCAGCCTATGGTCATTTGTTACAGCAGCCCTGAGAAACCAAGATGGGGGTTTGGGGTACAGTAAAACTTATTGGATGAAACTTTAGTAGTGTTAATTGTACCATTCATATATGAATATTTACTATCCAGCTATGGTGCTAAATGATTTCACACACATTTAATTATCAGGTCTACACTACAAACATATGAGATTCCTATCCACAGTTTACTGATGGGGAAACTTGTCAAATTACATATGACTAGTAATTCTCAGAGCTAGTATTTGCAGACTGGCTTTTGAAATATGCCAATCAGTGCATTCATACATCTTTTATCTATAGCTTTTGCTTGTTGATATTTGCTTCTTCACCTAATGGTTTGCTTTAATGAAATGTAATTAAGCATTCTTAGTCCTCTTTGAATACTGCTTCACAACACAATGTAGATGCGTCTAGTACAAGGAATTTTGGAATTCAAATCAGAAGACTTACTCTCTGGGGTTAATTGCTCTTTACTGAGTTGCCATGAACCAAACTTTGAAACTGTTCTTTAGTTCTCTATTTCTTAATTTTTAAGAAAAACTTTACCGGGTACCTATGCCTATTTTACAGGCTTCCACTGAGAATGGGATTGTATTTAATAAATACCTCTTTTTACAAAGAGAATGTGATCTCCTGGCAGATGTTTCAGTCAATTTTTTCCTAACTCACAATGGAAACCTTAACGAGACATACAAGCCTACCTCATTTTATTGTGCTTCGCTTTATTGCACTTTGCTGATATTGTGTTTTTTACAAATTGAAGGTTTGTGACAACCCTGAGTCGAACAAGTCTATTGGTGCCATTTGTCTAACAGCATGTGCTCACTTTGTGTCTCTGTTAAGGTTTGTACATTATTTTTTAGACATAATGCTATTGCATTCTTAATAGACTACAATATAATGTAAACATAACTTTTATATGCACTGGGAAACAAAAAAAAATCGTGTGACTCACTTTACGGTGAGATTCACTTAATTGCAGTGGTCTGGAACTGAACCCACAATATCTCCAATGTATATCTGTACTTGTGATATGAGTTCTTTGTCTGTCATGCTTCAGCAAACCACTCCTTCCCTCATTTCTCCTCTTTAGCAAAACAAAGTGCAACCTCCAAGCTTTTTAGCTTAGGGAAGAGGACTCATCCTAAGTTTCTCAGTATAATTCTTTGCTCACTCTTCAGAAACACTGGCAAGGTCCTTCCCTCTACCAAATTCTCAGCTAAATTCTTAATCCACCTTGGAGAAGCTGGCATTAAAATACTTTATTACTATTTATTGAGCAATTGGGTACTGGACACTTTGTAGCTGAATAGACCATTATTTAAAATTTAATCCTCACAATAGGTATGTAAATTGGGCTTTATTTTATAAATGAAGAAGCCAAAACTCAGAGAGATTAAATAGTTCATCCAGTCCCACAGCTAGGGATTATCAATCTGATTCCAAAGTTCCACATTCTTTCCAACAGAATGCACCACTTTCTTCCCCCGCTTTGTTACTCTAAGAAAGTTTCTATCCATCCCCAATGGCTCATAGACATCACTACATCATCACGAAATATAAACCTAGTCTGAAATCGAAGGCCCTCCATTGTCCCACCCCATTATAATTCCACGCAACTACCCTTGCAACTAATTTTGCTCCTTTTAAAGCACTCTCTGCTCCAGTCAAATGGAATTTCAAGTTCTTTCCTAACTAGAATGCAAGCTCCACGGGAGCAGAATTCCTTTTTTCTGTCTTGTTCATAGCTGAATCCCTAGCCCCTACAACAGTATCTGTCACGGTATCTATCAATTAACAGATGCTGGGTGAATGAAAAAATGAGTGAATATGCTGCTCTAACCTATATCTGGACCTCTTCTAGAATGCCTTATACCCATCTCCATCTATTCAGATATTCTTACTCAATTCCCAAGGTCTCATTCAAAGTTCTCTTCCATGAATAGCTCTTAAACCCTCAGTCAAAAGCAATATAGGATTATTGAATGTATGAAATTTCTACTATTGTATTTGTTTCTAAGGGCTTGGAGGTAGGAAGTAACAACACACTTGCTAAATATTTATGATCATTGAATTCATCTCTCTACTTTTAGACTGAAATCAAACCCAATGAAGAGAAATGATTGCTCCAAGTTCACACAAGCAGCAGCCAATTACTGTCGGGGATGGAAACGAAATCCAGGAGTTATATTCAATCCAAGTTCAGTGCTCTTTCCACTTACCTAAAAAGTACTGAATTATAAAAATATAACAGTCCTGAATGCTAAGGCTAATTACTATTTTCATGTTTTATATTTCCATAGGTCACCATGCGTGAAAGTGAAAGTGGAAAGGAGTTCATTCAGTTCATTGGAAAGACCAAACGTCTCCACGTGTGATAAGGACGGTAAGAATGCGGGCCCACAGTAAGTGCATTTTTTTTCCTGTGCTGACTGAAAACCCGTGACAGACATGGAAGCTGATAAGGCAAAGTTGTAGTGGGAGTCCAATCCACACTGTATGAACGAAAGGATGAAACAAAAGAAAAACTTTTTTGAAGCCAGAGCAGCAGTAATCCCTCTTGTGCACACTCTAGTGAGTTTGACCTCCCAGATATAGATTTGTAAAGAACAAAGTAGCAGTCCATGGAAGGCAGTGGGAAAGCTGGCTTTACAGGCAAAAATCTCAGAGGGAAGGTGAGGAAAGGGATGGCAAGGGATGCAGTGCAGAGCATGCACTGGGATGTGGATTGTGCATTGCTTTTGTTTCCCTCCAACCCTAATTTTGTTGTCCTCACAGTATATTTTAGAAAAATGATAATACAATTTTACATATAAGGAGGTACATGTTAGAAAGTGCTGTTCTGTAATTATATTCATTATCTTATTTGATTCTTATAACACTGTGAGGAAGATACTGTTCCTTTTGGGGGGATGGGTAACAGGGAAGGCTTTTTTCTTATTCCGATATTATGGAGGAGGAAACTGAGGTAGAGCAGTGGGCATTGTAGTAGAATGAGCCTGACAATATCAGTTCTAGTCCAGTAGCTGTTCAGCTATGTTAAGAGGTAAGACCAGCTAATCCTATCTAGATATGATCTTGTACCAATTAAACATAATTTTAACTTGTTCCAAAAATCTGAAATTGATTTTTAATTTTCTCTCTCTACCTTGCATCTCTGTCTCTTATTCTGTCCCTCTCTTTCTCTTTTCCCCATTCCTTCTCTCTTCCCCTTATCTTCTTTCCCACATATATTCTCTCATTAGTCTTTCTTTTCCTTTCTCATTCTTGCTCTTGCTGTCTTACTTTCACTCTGGTTTCCTTTCCATTTATTTTACTCTTGCTTCTTCTCACTCTGTCTCCCCTGGAAGAAGCTAAAGAATAAGTTTTTTTATTTTATAAAATCCAACATTCAATCATACAATTTTGAGATTTTTAAAAGGTAGTAATGCTTGTTGTAGAATTCCAGAAACTAAAACTATGGAAAAATAATCAAATTCCTGTTAGTTGCAAACTTTTAAGACCTGTAAGATATGATAATATGATGATATTTTTTTTCTGTGCCATGATTCATTAAGGAGAATATGTATGATATACACAGACGTGCCCACAGACTCAAGAAGAGATAGAACAAATAAAAAGGGAAGAATATAATGAATCTCAGTGAAATCAAGTGAAAAAGTCTCTGAGAAAACAGTACCTAAAATATAAACTGTTGCACATCTGAAAACATTTCTCATTTTAAGTTCTTTTAGCGTTTTACTAATAAAGCTCAAGTTGTGTTTCTGCAACTCTCAGTTCCTACTGATATTTTGGTCAGTTGGAAAGACATCAAGAACTAGATTAAGTCCACAGTCCAGAAGTTGCTTATTAAAGAATATAGAAATTCACATAACACTGATCTGTACTTTCAGAACTAAAAGGAAAACAGATAAAATAAAAAGCTCACAAATGTATCACTGATTTCTATTTCTGTTCCTTTTGTTTTACTTTGGAAGCTGGGTCATCATGGTGGGCAACTGTTCAGGGTTTTAAAATCCAGCCATGCCTTTGTACAAAGTCACAAGCTTAAATATTAAGAGATAAAGTTTTTAAGTCATTCTCCTTGAATAAAGTAATTCACTTTTCAATTGCTAACTGTAAAATAGTTTTGGGCTCTCCTCTGCAAACCCTGAAATATATGCAGCTTTGTGGCTCCATCATGGAGAAAAGAAAAGGCAGCAGCAGGTAGAGATTTGTCCCTAATTATGATCCTAACTTGTGCTCAATTGCCATTTGCAAATTGAACCCATGTATACCCAAACCCATAGTTAGAAGCTATATCTACCACACATAGGGATATTACACAAATTCGCAGGATGTAGCCAAAGTAGGTAGATAAAAACCCAAGGGCAGATTGGCATAAATCTCCAAAAACAGAAATAGATACCATTGTTTAGCTAAGCCCAAGGGTCACCAGTTTATGTTACTTTCCAGTTTATTCTTACACCCACACTTTGATTTTTGCTCATTTTCTCCGTCAGTGAAATGCAAGATCTTTTTGGGTGGTTCTTTCACTTAGACCATTTGAGTTTTCACTGCCAGCTTGTTTTTCCCTCTACATCATCCAAGACTTGGAGTAGACACTGCCAAGAACACACTATGCCTTAGGAAAGAGCTGCGGCCAGTTAGAAGTGGGAGGGTGAGATTACAACCTGAATTTCAGAAGCTGTTTTCATTCCTCAAGCTGCTGTTGTCTTAAGTACTTACGTTGCAGCCTGGAAAAGACAAATAGCCCTCTGAAAATATCTCTACAGGAAAAGCCTTCTCCCCAGTACCTATCAAACATTCATAACACCTTCATTGTGCTGTAAATCCTTAGCAGGAATTGATAACAGTGCATGCATTTTTAATGTAACATTTATAAATGGTTATTAAAACTATCCTTAAAGTAAAGTGTCAGTTTATTTTTAATTAACTGTTGGCTATTTAAGCTCCCAAATGTCCTGGGGAAAGACCAAGAGGCCCACATGTCAATTATCCTCTACTCTGCCCCATCTTTAACCCTTTGTTGCCTATTGTCATGAAGCCCAACACAAGCAAGCTCTAAGAACTTAAACTCCAGATATGATCTCAGCCATATTTTATTTCTTATAAAATCATTCCGGAATATCTGTTAGCTACCATGGCCACCACAAAACTAAACTGGGAACTAATCACTACCTGTGCTGAGATCAATCTGTCCAAACCAAACTCTGTATACTTCTATACAACAAGAGAAAAAAATCAGGGCAAAGGGAAATGATTGGTGGATTCTAGGACATAGACCTAAAGCTTAGGTTTCCAACTCAGGATCTATGGCATTCTACTTGTATGACCTTGAGAAGTTCCCACTTCCTAGACTGGACTTCCTTATCTGTAAAGGTGGGAATGATGCTAACGATTCTACTCTGCCTGTCTCAAGGGGAGATAAGATCACATTTCAAACTGGATGTAGTTTGTAGTTCTTTACAAACTATAAGAAGTTGTCTACACATATAGTCTCCTCCTTTTTCTTCTTCCAGTGATTGGTCAGCATCCTCATGGTCACCCAATATGGACTTCCCCATATTCTGAGTCTGTCATTTCTTTCTAGAACCCAGAAATTGGGGAAACCCAATTTGTCCATGTGCTTTAGACTTCAGTTCTTTCTTAGAGATGGATTTATTATCTACCTAGGGTATAAATTCTTTCTGCATTATCCCCTGAGAATGCCTGTGTGACTTCTTATGACAGCCCCAATAAAAAGGAGCTTACTGCATGTTATAATTAGAAAATCCAATTGTTCTCAAGGTCAGGTTGACTCTTTTGGGGCCACTGATCCCCCAGATATGTTTGTCCTGATGATTCCCACCAAGATGCTTGGAATAGACTCTTCTTTACTGGTCCCCTTGCTATGACTCTGCCTGTGTTATATCACATGTCATGAGAAGTCCAACATGCAACATTCCCTTACCTCCTTTATTTGCCTCAGGATATTACCTAGTCCAATGCGGGCAGTATGAAAATCCAGAAATCCAGATACTAGTGGGTACGTGTGTGTGCACATGTGTATTTGTATAAATGTTCAAATGTCTAATATTAGATTAGAGGACTTGTTAATGTTCAATAACAAATGGAAAATTAAATCCACGGGGCACTCAATTTGCATAAAGTACATTCAAAGCCCTGCATGGTGTGGTCTTGGATGTGCCTCTTGTCTCTTCTCCCACAATTCCAATTCTGCCAGTAAGGGCTTTAAGAAGATAGTCTAACTCACATTCCCCTGAATGAACCAGACCTATTTACTGCTCTGTAACACTTGCATACACTGTCTCTTCTATCAGGAGTGTTTATCACATCCTTTTACACCCGGAAAATTCCTAATCCTGCTTTAATATTCCACTTAGGTGTGATCCTCTGGGAAGGCTTCCTTGACCCTACAACCCTGTGCTCACTTTGGTTATAGCATTTATCACAGTATAAGGTAATTTCATGCCTACATTTTTGCTTTCTTCATAAGAGTGTGAGCTCCAGAGGAACAGATAAAATATCTTAATTGTCTGTTCCCCAATTGTAACACAGCACTAGACAGAGAGGAGGCGCTGGGTGATCATTTGTTGAGTAAGAGAGTACAGATTAAGTTTCAATGCAAGCTTTGTAAGTTCTATCAATTTAAAGGTAAAATGATATATTCTTTTTTGGATTATGCTGTTGAACATTAGCCAAGAGTTTATTCTGTGGTCACAGATGGTGATTCATTCATTCTGGTCTAGTTACAATTAATCTGAGGTGTTGGCAAACATCCAAATTTTAACTAGTAGGAAATTGTATGATAGGACTGGTTGGGGTTATGACTATAGATACAAGACTTTTCTGAGCATACAGTGATGAAAGTTGGAAAGAAAAAATAATATGAAAGAGTAAACTGTGGACTTTGGGTTAAACACAGTAGATTGAACACAGGCTTTATTTTACCACTCTTTTGCTAAACCCTATTAAAGTGATAGTAACAGACCCCCCAAAAAAGAGAAAGAAATCCATGGAGTAAAAGTGAATGAGAGAGGAGTTGATGAAAAGCAAGGAATGTGAATGAAATTATGAAACTAAAAGCCAATAGATAAGTGGTGATTGGCTTTTCTTTTCACATCAAGGAAGCCTGAGTGATTGGCCTCACAGACACCTGCTGGGTACAGCTGGGATTAGGAGGTTGGTTGAAGGTATTGGTAAGGAACAGTAAGAACTTTGGGTAAACTCCTCCAAAGCAAGCTGCCCTGCCAGATGTCTGCCATTCATTTCCCCTAAAATAAAAGGAGATTTAGTCCCTTAAAAGTTTGATCCAGAGAGTCTTTAATC
>PVKH010027866.1:0-12928 GCA_004027955.1 Chaetophractus vellerosus | reverse complement strand
GGGGGCTTCGAGTACCCGAAGTAGGGGGTGAGGCCGCCTGCGGTGTGGGTGGGCCTGAAGGCCCCCGGACCCAGACCGCGCTGTTTCCTGAGTGGTCACCGAGAGCCGAGTCTCGGTTGAGAGCCACGGCCACTGCCCCGGCTCCTGAGGAGGAGCCCAAGGCTGAGGGCAGCGCCAGGCCCACCGGGGAGCAGGGCAGGCCAGGATGGCCGAGTGGGACTGGGTGGCCGAGCGGACCCTCCAGCTGCTCACTCCCTCTCGTTCTGTCCCCAGGGCTTCACCTGCAAGAGCCGCGTGAACCGTGAGTAAGCTCAGCCTCTGGGGGCAGAGGGGGCACGGTCCAGGACGGGCACACACTGCTCTCCCCAGGCCTGCCAGGGTCACCTGTCCACCCCAAGGAGGCAGTGCGCCTGCGGGGCCCCAGGCCGCTGGGGTCCGCCCCTCTATCGCACTGGCCTCCCCCAGCCCACCCTCATGAACACACCTGCCACCCGTCTGGAAACGACCCCTGGCCTCCCAGGACACGCCCTGCTGCCCACGGGCTCCCTGGCTCGCGCCCGGTCACGGGCGTGCTGGCTGTAGATGCTGCATGTTTCCTGTTTCGTCGGACGGGGGCTCGCTGCCTTCCAAAGGGGCTGCACCGACCTCCGTTCCCACCAGCAGGTGGGCAGGTCCCATGTCACCTCAGAACGCCTTTCTCATTTATGCCCAGTGCAGAATGACACCTCACGGGCTGTTAGGCCTTTGAATAACTATCTTCGTAAACACAGTATAGTTAGGCAGGATATACAGAATATATAAGGAAGAATGTTAAAATGAAACTTACTGCAAACCCCAAATAGAAATAAATGTTTACATTAGGTAAACCTCATTCTAGACATTTTCGTAGATAAATATACAGTTAGGATAAACGTAAATTATAAAAATGAAAGTACACTATACCAATTAAAACAAGTATTTAATTTTAACTAAACTTAAGGGAACCAAACTAAAGAAAGTGCTCGGCTTGAATGAAGCGTCTTCAGCTCAGGAGATGCTTGTCCCTCCAGGAGCCTCTCGGGTTAAGCAAGGAGAGAATGAACCACAGAGGAGCCGCGTTGGCCCTGGCGCGTGCGCTCGGGCGGTGCGGGCTGACCGCGGCCGGGGTCTGCCCCGGCGCCCCTGAGGCCGTGGCTGGCGTGAGATTGGCCAGCGGGCGGTGGCTGGGTATTTAATGGGGTCGCAGCCAGGCGCCAGTGGCTCTGCCCCGTTCCCCCCCGGCTGGGGTGTCTGCCGCGCCTTGTCTGCGGGTGCCGACCCCGGTCATGCGCTTCCCCAGGCCACCGCTGCCTCCGCTGACGCCCGCCTGGCTGCTCTGCCCGGCAGGGACCCTCCCGCCGTCTCTGACGCGCTGTCCCCTCTGCGTCCCGGCGAGCTCTGTCGGGCCACACATTTGCTCCTCTCTCAGAGGTGGAGCCGCGTCTTGCATGCGCCTCTGGGCCCTCCGGGTGTCGTGTCTCTCTATGCCGGTTGCATAGATGGCCGTCCTCATCTGGCACAGCTCTGGCCCCGTCCTTCTCTCTCTCTCTCTCTCTCTCTCTCTCTCTCTCTCTCTCTCTCTCTCTCGTCTGCTTTCACTGGGGTCGCCTGAGCCCCTCTGAGCAGCAGCTGGCTTCCGGGCCCCACTCCGCACGTTGCTGATGTGGTGGTGTGTTCCCGACGGGGCTGCTGGGTTCCGGTTCGTCTCCTGGGTGGGCAGTCCTTTCCCGGTGGGGGCTGTTTGGCCATCTCTCTCTGCGTCTTTCCTGAGTCTGTGCCCTTAGAAGGGTGCTCTGCAGCTGGAAGCAAGCGCAGGGCCTGGCCCTTCCGAACGGTTTCCTCCATCCCTTGTACTTTGTGCATCCTGAATTCTGTGCTCCTCTCTTCCTCCAACCTTGCCTCCTTTCTTTCATTCTTATTTTTATCCTTTCTGCTGTACATTTGTGACATTTCTTTACATCTTGGTCACCCTTCAGCAGCTGTATACAGACCTTTGGTTTCCTTGGCTCACTCTCCACTCTTTTTTCTTTTCCTTTCTTCTCTTTTCCTTTCTTTTCTTTCTTTTCTTTGCTTTTCTTTTCTTTCTTTTCTTTTTTCTTTTTTCTTTTTGCCTTCAACAAAAAGAGGGATTTATTGGCTCACATCAGCGAAAAGTCTAGACTCTGTCATCTGGACCTCTCCGGGGTCTCAACTCTGCTTCCCTTTCTGTTGGCTCCATTCTTTTTTAAAAATCTATTATTGATTCAGATTAATAAAGCATACAAACCATCCAAAGTATACAATCAGTGTATTGGGTATAATCACATAGTTGTGCATTCATCACTTCAATCATTATCAGATCGTTTTCATTATTCCAATAATAAGAATAAGAATAACAAAAAAAAGCTCCACCCCTTAATGGTCCTCAATCCCTCTGTGCTTCCTGTGCTGCAGATAGCTGTTGTTCTGTTTCCGTCTTTCTAATTTATTTGTATTTATATTGTATAGATGGAGTCAAACAATACGTAGTACTGTTTTTAGGAGGGACCAGGGGTTGGCCCTGGGAGCTCCTACGTGCAAAGCAGGCGCTCAGCCTCTGAGCTACACCCGCTCTGCTGCAGAGCGTTTTGTCTAGTTTCTTTCACATGGTATATTTCCTGTTTTTTCACCTTAATGGAAGATTATTAATATATTACTACACACTACTGCCCATATTTTTCTTTGGTTATGTTTTTTGCCTGATATTAATATCCTGTAACATTAGCGTACACTCGTTCCGTTTCAGAGGAGTCTTGAATGTGCCGTAGTGCTTTATTTCACAAAGGCTTCGCTGTGCTGTGCAGCCCCGGGTTACGTGTCCAGCTCTCCTCGCAATACCCATGACCTTAGACTTTCCCTTCCCACCACCGCCATACCCACATATCAGCACTGCTAGTTACAAAAACTGCCATTTCTGTTCAGCTCCAAAGATTTACGAACAACCTTTACACCAATTCTGCACAGATTAACCTGCAACTTTCCATTGTCTAACCTCATTCTATTTTCTAGTGACCTATATTCTAGTTATTAACTCCATGAGGTTACACAATATATTTAGTTCATAGTAGCACAATCCTACAGTATTTGTCCTTTGTGTCTGGCTTGCTTCACTCAACATAATGTCCTCCAAGTCCACCCATGCTGTCATATGCTTGACAGCTTCATTTCTTCTTACTAATACATAACGTTCCATCATGTGAATACACCAGTTTGTTTACCCATTCATCGGCTGATGGACACCTGGGTTGTTTCCAACTTTTGGCAATCGTGAATAATGTCGCTATGAACATCGGTGTCCAGATGTCTGTTTGTGTCTCTGCTCTCAGTTCTTCTGGGTACATACCCAGCAGTGGTATTGCAGGATCACAAGGTAAGTCTATATTCAACTTCCTTAGGAACTGCCAAACAGCCCTCCACAGTGGCTGCACCATTCTGCATTCCCACCAACAGGAAATAAGCGTTCCTCTCTCGACATTCTCTTGGACACTTGTAGTTTTCCATCTTTTTAACAGTGGTCATTCTAATAAGTATGAAATGATATCTCATTGCTAGTGATGTTAAACATTTTTTCATGTGTTTTTTCACCATTTGTAGTTCTTCTTTGGACAAATGTCTATTCAAGTCTTTTGCCCATTTTTTAATCGGGTAATTTGTCTTTTTATTGTTGAGTTATAGCATCTCTTTATATATCATGGCTATTAACCCTTATTGGATATGTGATTTTCAAATATTTTCTTTTTCTTTTTTTTTTTTAAGATTTATTTATTTTATTACATATCTCCCCTTCCCCCCCGTTGTGGCGACCCGCCGAGACTTGGTCACTGCGCAGGCGCGGCTTTCCCCGCTTGTGGGCGGCTTCTGCTTCTATTCACGGCCGGCTCTTGCTTCAGTTTGCCGGTGGCTGGTTGCGCTCCATTCGCGCGTGACCTGCCCTGCCCGTGGCGGCTTTTGCCCTGTCCGTGGCAGCTTTTTGCCCTGCCCTCGGCGGCTCTGGCCCGCCCATGACGGCTTGCCATTCTCAAGGCGGTCTGCCCACTAGGAGAGGTCCCCGGGAACCGAACCCGGGGCCTCCCATGTGGTATGCCGGCGCCCTATCCACTGGGCTATCCAGCCGGCCCCATCAAATATTTTCTCTCATTGAATTGTCTGCCTTTTCACCCCTTTGACAAAGTCCTTTGAGGTGCAGAAATGTTTGATTTTGAGGAGGTCCCATTTATTTTTTCTCTTTCATTACTCAAGCTTTGGGTGTAAGATTTAAGAGACTCCCACCTACCACAAGATCTTGAAGATATTTCCCCACATTACCTGCTAGAAGTTTTATGGTCTTGGCTTTTATATTTAGGTCTTTGATCCATTTTTTTCCCTTTTTTTGCTTTGTTATTCTTTGATCCATTTTGAGTTGATTCTTGTATAGGGAGTGAGATAGGGGTCCTCTTATGGATATGAGTTATGGATATCCAGTTCTCCCAGCACCATTTGTTGAAGAGACTGTTTTGTTCAATAACGTGGATTTGGTAGCATTTCAAAAACCAGTTGACGGGAAGCAGATGTGACTCAAGCAGTTGGGTGCCCGCCTACCACATGGGAGGTCCCAGGTTCGGTTCCCAGTGCCTCCTAAAAAAAGATGAGCAAGACAGCAAGCTGGCACAGCAAGCTGACACAACAAGGAGACACAACTAGAGACACAGCAAGCAGGGAGTGGATGTAGCTTGAGCGACTGGGCGCCTCCCTCCCACATGGGAGGTCCCAGGTTCGGTTCCCGGTGCCTCCTAAAAAGAAGAAGAGACACAGAAAGCACACAACAAACAGACACATGAGCACAAACAATGGGGGGGGAAGGTGTGATAAATAAATAAATTAATCTTTTTATTATTATTTTTTAAAACTTGTGGCTTTTTAAAAATTATATATCCCCCCCTTTCTGCTTGTTCTTGCTGTGTTTATTTTTGCATTCTTCTGTCTCTGCTTGTCTCCCCCCATTGCGGCGACCTGCTGAGTCAGCTCACCGCGCAGCAGCCTTTCCTGCTCACGGGCAGCTTGCCCTGCTCGTGGGGGCTTGCCCTGCCCATGGCGGCTTTGCCCTGCCCATGGCGGCTTTGCCCTGCCCACGGTGGCTTGCCTTCTCAAGGCAGTCTGCCCACTTGAAGAGGCCCCGGGAACCAAACCTGGGGCCTCCCATGTGGTAAACTGGCGCCCTACCAACTGGGCAACAGCTGGCCCCTAAATAAATCTTTTAAAAAAAAACAGCAGTTGGCCATAGAGGTGAGGGTTTATTTCTGGACTCTCAGTTCTATTCCACTGATTGATGTATCTATCAATACCATGCTGTTTTGGCCACTGTAGTTTTGTAATATGTTTCAAGGTCAAGCAGTGAAAGTCCTCCCACAATCACTCTTCTTTTTTTAGGATGTTTTTGGCTATTCAGGTGCCCTTTCCCTTCCAAATAAATTTGGTAATTGCCTTTTCTATTTCTGTAAAGTAAGCTGTTGGAATTTTGATTAGTATTGCATTGAATCTATAAATCAGTTTGGGTAGTGTATTAGACAGCCAAAGAGGTGCCTTTGCAAAATATACCAATAATTGGTTGGTCTTTATAAAGGGTATTTATTTGGGGTAGAAGCTTACAGTTACCAGGTCACAAAGTATAAGTTTCTTCCCTCACCAGAGTCCATTGTGTTGGAGCAAGACAGCTGCCGACGTCTGCCAGGGCTCAGGCCTTTGGGTTCCCCTCCTGCCGGGGCTGCGTTTCTCTCTGGGCTTAGTGCTTCCTCCACAGGGTCAGCTGTAGACTATCAGGAGAACGGCCCTCTCCAACATCAGAAATGCATCTCAAAAATCTGCTTCTCAAATCTGCTCCCTCTGCCTTTTGCCTTGCCTTTTATACTGGAGACCACAGCCACCGAGGGGCAGGGCCCAATGCCCTACTGACGTGGCCCAGTTAATGCCCTAATCATAACCCAATCATGCCCAGATGAGCAGATCAGTTTACAAGCATGATTCAATTTATATTTTTGGAATTCATAATTAGATAAAACTGTCAAACCATTACACTCCACCCTCTGAATTCCAAAAATACTTTACAATATTCAAAAAGCCTTTAATCAGTAACAATTGCAAGTACAAAATCATATCAAAATCAGTTCAAAGAAATACAGTTTGTCTTCAGGCAAAATCCCTTCTAGCTGTAGAACTCTGAAACTTACAAAACAATTTAACGGCTTCCAATACACAAAAGGAAAGACAAAGAATCCACATTTAAATTATCATAAGGAGAAATTGAGATGTTAAACATGAGTCATGGATCCTCTACAGTTCAGCAAAACTGCAGGGCGTCCTCCATTCCATTTCAAAGTCTGAGAGTCATTCTTGACTCTTAAATTGATTCCTAGGTATTTGAGTCTTTTTGTTGCTATTGCAAATGGAATTTTTTTCTGATTTCCTCCTCAGATTGTTCAATATTAGTGTACAAAAACAATGCAGATTTTTGCATGTTGATCTTGTATCCTGCCGCTTTGCTGAACTTGTTTATTAGCTCAAGTAGCTCTGTCATAGACATTTCAGAATTTTCTGAGTAAGGGATCATGTCATCTGTAAATAGTGAGAGTTTTACTTCTTTTTTCCTATTTGGATGCCTTTTTTTTCTTGTCTAATTACTCTAGCTAGAACTTCTGTTACAATGTTGAATAACAGTGATGACAGTGGGCATTCTTGTCTTGTTCCTGATCTTAGAGGGAAAGCTTTCAACCTTTCCCCATTGAGTATCTTGTTGGCTGTGGGTTTTTCATATATGCCCTTTATCATATTGAGGAACTTTCCTTCTATTCCTATCATCCAAAATGTTTTTATCAAGGAAGGATGTTGGATTTTGTCGAATACCTTTTCTGCATTGATCAATATAATCATGTGGGTTTTTTTCCCTTCAATTCAATGTGGTGTATTATGTTAATTGATTTTCTTGCGTTGAACCAGCCTTGCATACAAGGAATAAATCCCATTTGGTAGTGGTGTATAATTCTCTTAACATACTGTTGGATTCGATTTACAAGTATTTTGTTGAGAAATTTTACATCTGTGTTCATTAGAGAGATTGGTCCGTAATTTTCTTTTCTTGTAGTATCTTTGTCTGACTATGATATGTTGGCTTCATAAAATGAATTGGGTAGTTTTTCTCTCCTCTTCAATTTTTTTGGAAGAGTTCGAATAGGATTGGTGTTAATTCTTCTCAAAATGCTTGGTAGAATTCACCTGTAAAGCCATCTGGCCCTGGAGTTTTCTTTGTTGGGAGATTTTTGATAACTGATTCAATATCTTTAAATATGATTGGTTTATTGAGTTCTTGTATTTATTATAGGTTTTTGTATTTCAGTGTAGGTTTTTTGTAGGAATTTGTCCATTTTATCTTGGTTTTCTAGTTTGTTGGCATACAGTTTCTCAATAATATCTTCTTATGATCTTTTTTTATTTCTATGGGGTCAGTCATAACATGCCCCCTTTCATTTCTGATTTTATTTATTTGCAGCTTCTCTCTTTTTTCTTTGTTAGTCTAGCTAGGGGTTTGTCAATTTTATCAATCTTCTCCAAGAACCAGCTTTTGGTTTTGTTGATTTTCTCTATTGTTTCTCTGTTCTCATTTTCATTTATTTCTGTGCTAATCTTTATTATTTCTTTCCTCCTGCTTGCTTTGGGATTGGTTTGCTGTTCTTTTTCTAGTTCCTCCAGTTGTTCAGTTAGAGCTTTGAGTTTAGCTCTTTCTCCTTTTTTTAATATAGGCATTTAAGGCTGTAAATTTCCCTCTCAGCACTGTCTTCGCTGTATTCCATAAACTTTGATAAGTTGTGCTCTTATTTCCATTCATCTCAATATATTTACTAATTTCTCTTACAATTTCTTCTTTGACCCACTGATTTTTTAGGAGTGTGTTGTTCAGCCTCCACACATTTGCAGATTTTCCCCTTTCCCGTCTGTTACTGATTTCCAGCTTCATTTCATTATAATCTGAAAATGTGCTTTGTATAAGTTCAGTCTTTTTATATTTATTGAGACCTGCTTTGTGACCCAAAATGTAGTCTATCCTGAAGAAAGATCCGTGAGCACTTGAGAAGAATGTAAAACTGCTGATTTGGGTACAACATTCTGTCTATGTCTGCTAGGTCTAGCTCGTTTATCATATTGTTCAAGTTCTCTGTTTCCTTGTTGATCTTCTGTCTAGTGGTTCTACCTAATGATGTGAGTGGGGAGTTGAAGTCTCCAACGATTATTGTAGAGATGTCTATTGCTCCCTTCAGTTTTGCCAGTTTGCTTCACATATTTTGGGGCACCCTGGTTAGGTGCATAGATATTTATGACTTACTTCTTCCTGGTGGATCGTCCCTTTTATTAATATATAATATCCTTCTGCATTTCTTCTAACTTTTTTGCATTTAAAGTCTGTTTTGTCCGATACTAGTATAGCTACCCCTGCTCTTTTTTGGTTGCTGTTTGCATGGACTGTTTTTTTTCCAACCTTTCACTTTCAGCTGGTTTGTATCCCTGGGTCTAAGGTGAGTCTCTTGTAGGCAGCATATGGATGGCTCATGCTTTTTTATCTATTCTGTCAGCCTGTATCTTTTGATTGGGGTTTAATCCATTAACATTCAATGTTATTACCGTAAAGGCATTACTTACTTCAGCCATTTTATCCTTTGGCTTTCATATGCCATATCTTATTTTTGTCTTTTTTCCCTTTTGGTTACCCTTACTGATAGTCTTCAGTTCTCCTCAAAGCCTTTCTTTATTATCTTTTTAAAATCATGCTTCTTTTAATGCCTCCTGCAACACTGGATTCTTTTCTAAGAATTCTCGTAGTTTCTGTTTATTTTTGAATATTTTAAACTCACCGTCACACAGCCCCAGCAGTTGCTACGTGGTGTGCTATAAGGGTGAACTGTGTTCAAGGTGGGAGTACATAGGGGAGACATAGGGCAAGGAGGAGATGGAAGAAAATCATGGTGAAGGGAGAGTATTATTGGGGATGGAGACTGGGCATTGTAAGGGGCAGAGAATGAATAAGAAAATCTTTAGACAGACAGTGGAAAGGGAACGGCAAAGATAAGGAAATGCAGGCAAGTCTTGATCCGTGACCTTGAGTGTCACCTACATGTTCCGTTGTCTTGGCCAGAAGCTTTCCATGTTAAATGCCATCTGCTTCTGGAATCCTTGTGTCAATTATGGATCCAAAATGGGATTAACCTCTCAAGGGCTTGGAACACATTTTAGTTGTGACAGGTGGATGCAGGCGTCAATTCCCTATAGTTTTACTGCCATAGTGGTGACCAAGGCCCTTTCCGTCCAGGTTCTAGGCAGTCTTTGGTTGATGTCTCCTCCGGTATATCCAGGCCCGCGTGGAAAGTCGTGCAGAGTCTGCTGTGACTGGGTGTATGCGATCAGTCCCTTACAATAATCAACAATTTCACGTCATAAAAGTGGAGTCTGCAAAGTTGAGGAAATAATAAGTCTCATAGGCCGTCCCAGTATGACTTCATAGGGCTTAGGTTATTTTCCGATGGGCTGGATCTTAGCACCAGCAAGGCTAAGGGGAGAGCCCTGGGCCGGGAAGAGAGGAATTGAGATAATTTAGCTAATTTGTCTTAAGATACAGTTTGTTCTTCCTACCTTTCCTGACAGGTGAGGGTGGCAGGCACAGGAAGCTTTTGGCTGATAGGTGAGACCCTGCAAAGTTCCTTGATTACAATTCCAGCAAATTGGGAGCCTGTATCACTTGAGAGAAAAGCAGGAATTCCCAAAGGGGGGGAATGAAGTCTAATCGTTTTTTTAGCTACTGTGAGGGCAATAGCCTTGTGACAAGGACAAGCCTCTTCCATCCAGAAAATAGACGCAGGGTAATGAGGACATATTCGTAGCCCATAGAAGGGAGTGTACGGTACAAAGTCCATTTGAAGAGGCCCAGACGAGGCGTTTGACCCTGTCCCAGCTTTACGGGGCTGTGTTCACTGCCAGGTGGAACATCATTTACATACTCACCTTGCTTCTCATTTAAAGTCTTTTTTCTTTTTCTTTTTTTTTTTTTTTTGCTGAAGAGGAAGCTCTTTCCTGTGGCTGATTGCAAGTGCTTTCAGAGAAGTATCAGAGTAAACCAAGGAAATTATATATTTTTGCATCACGTAGCATTTTTTAAGACTAACGAGAATGATGCTAATAGCGCTATCATGTTGTCTAATGCCATGCAGATTAGGGTCAGTGCAGACCAGGGACACTGGAAACAGCGCCAAGCCTCTAGGAATTTTATGCAGTCTCTGCCTTTCTATGTGAATAACATTTTACGCACACACGGAAAGGTTAGACTGTCCCTTTTAATTTGACAGCACTGCCTCGTAATGCATACCATCAAATGAACTTAGCTATTTCCAGCACCTCTTGTTTTATAAGGCGAAAGAACAAATCCTTTGTGATTTTCCAGGGTCTCCTTGGAAACTTCCAGAGAGAATTTGAAGTAAAATAGATATCCTTTAGGGTTTATTTTTGAGGAGGCAAAATGTCAAAAGTTGGCAGAAGGTTTGAACACTTTGCTAAATAAGATCTTAGGTCACTGAGAAGCAATCGGTGGTTGTCTATTTAACCAAAGTTGGCAAAAAAAGATTTTAAAGGGAAAAATAGGAGGTAACATGATTGTAGGGTGAAAAAAGGAAACAAAACTTTGTTCTTTCAAAAGTGAGAAGGCTTGTTCTCGTAAACAATAAAGAGTCATAAGGTCAATACAAATATAAATGAGGATATTATTCTGATATGACATAGAATCTTTGTTTTCTAGGCAGATTACTCAGACAGGGAAGAAAACCCTTTTATAAACTTTCACAAAGAGTAGACCATTAATCCAAGAAAATTTCATCATTTTAACAGACAGAAAACCAAATTCTAGTTTTGTATGAATATACTGTTCGATATGAAAGCTTTTAAAGAAATTTCATGGATAAGGCTATCAAATCATAGTGAGCACTGGCCACAACAAATAAAATTCATTTCTACAAACCTTCTACAACTTTCTACATCCATTCAGGTTTTTTCCTACACTTCCCTCATTCTCATTCTGCAACAACCAGTCAATTTACTTTTGGAAAAAACTAAATATATTGCTAGCTTATTTGATCAGTAAACCTGTATAAATTTAGGAAGAGCTTACCCAAGTAGAATAAAATTATATGCTTGTGTTGTACTTAACATTGATAACTCAGAAAACGTAGGTTTTTTAAATTTAACTAACAATGTTAAACTTGTCCTGTTTGCCAAAGATTTACCTAGATTATGTGCACTTGAATTTTTAAAACATTTGAATTTAGTTCTACGGATGCTCTTTTTATTTTGGAAGTATTAGAAGGTCAGTTTCCATAATTTCTGGGACGTTAGGAGTATTCATTTCTGTATTAGTGCTTATTTATCTTTAAGAAATTTGAATTGAACTCGTTTAAGGATTTCTATATATTTTGTATTTCCACCCAGAGGTAGGAAAATGTTCATCATACAAATAGACAGAAAACAGAGAGAGCTTAGAGCGTCAATTAAAATTTTTCCAGCCACGAGTCAGACATAAAAATACAGAAATACAGAAACATAGAAATTCAAAACTCACTAGTTTATATAAAAGAGCTGGCTTTCTCTCCTTGCTCCACTCTTGTCTTTATCAGAATTTATGTTCTTGGCAAATGGAACAAGTTGAGTTATTTATTTAATATGAAGGCTAAAGCTTTCTCATCATAACTTGAGGAGGAGATTTTTAAGATTTCCTTTGCCCGGATGTATAATCTTACAGAAATGTTACCCTATTTCTCAGGCCCGACTCTCAAATTTATTGTGGAATGAGGAATCTTGTACATCCCTTTCTTGGCCAGTCCAACCAGCTTTGCCAGGATTTAGCATCTGAGGTTCCAACCAACAGCTGTACAAGCTGACATGGACCGTAGATCAGTATCCCTGGACCAAATGCATCCGTATCCTAAATTCTTCTATGAATATTTGGTGGTCTTATTTGGGGAAAAGATTTAATTATAACTCTTAGTTCAGTTTTGGTCCGAGATTTAAATTCTTCTCTCATGGATAGCCAGGTTCCACGGAAGACTTAACTTTAAGAGCCTGGGCAGGTCACTTTCCCTCAGGGGGTCACGAGGAGATAGAGCTGCTGTGGGGGAGGGTTGGGTACAGGAAGGTCGGGGAGCTAAAGGTTTGGTTTGGAGCTCTTTCCCTTCTGTTTTTGCCCTTTTCTTTTTCTAATGAAGATGGATCCTCAAAGTCTATGTCTCTGAGAGGGACAGAAAATTAGGCAGCTTGAGGGAGAAATGAAACGAAAACTGAAGTGAAATGAAATGCAATGTTTGATAGTAGAATCAAACACAAATCCAAAGACCCAAATAAAAGGCAGCTGAACTTGATGCAAATTGCAGAGCTCAGATATAGGAAGGGGTTACCTGGGGGATTTGGCATCTCAGTAATTAGACAGCAGACACAAAAGGTTCATGGACACCTAGCCATGCTGGTCGCTGGAGCCCTCAGCCCCTAAGGACACCTTCTGTACCTTGCTGTGGGCTCCAAACTTGTGAAAGAGAAATGGGGTATTGATTGTAGACTGTGGCATTTTGTTCTCCGCTCCAGCAGAGGAAGCCAGATCACTTGCAAGAATGGAAGTAGCTTCAGGCTTCCAAGGTTGGCAAGTTATTTTTATAGACGTTAAAAAGTAAGTTAGCTTGGGGGGACAGTGGGAAGATGGTGGAGTTGGGAGCTCCAGGGCTCAGTCCTCCACCAGAACAACTATTGAACAGACAGGAACTGTCTGAAACGACGACTTTGAAACTCTGGAAACCAGAAGAGCCCTGGTCAGCATCCCGGAAGAGTGGGAGGAAGAGGC
>PVKH010027865.1:0-12946 GCA_004027955.1 Chaetophractus vellerosus | reverse complement strand
AAAAAAATTGAAATATCAAAAGGTCCAGATTTCAACAAAAGATTACAAAACATACAAAGAAAAAGGAAGCAGTGGCCTAGCAAAAGAGAAGATCAAAGCATTGGAAATCACCAATGAAGAGGACCAGACCTAGGGCATATCAGAAAATAGCCCTAAATATGCTCAAACAGCTAATGGACAATATTGACAAAGAACTAAAGGAAATAAGGAAACTGAAAGATGAACAAAAGAGACTATCAATGGAGAAGTGGAAATTATGAAAAATAACCAGAGCTGAAACCCATAGTATCAGAAATTAAAAATTCCCTAGAGGTGGTCAACAGCAAATTGGAGCTGGCAAAATGAAGAATCAGAGAAATCAAAGATAAGACAATTGAAATCATTCAGTCTGAAGAGCAGAAGGAAGAAAGAATGAAGAAAAGTTAACAGGACCTGAAGAACCTGTGGGACACTATCAAGTGCATTATGGGAATCTCAGAAGGAGAAAAAAGGGAGAAAGGGGCAGAGAGACTATTCAAAGAAATAATGGCTGAAAACTTCCCAAATTTAACAAAAGAAATGTATATGCACATTCAAGATACTCAATGAACTCCAAACAGGATAAAGCCAAAGATACCTATACTGTGTCATGTTATAATCAAACTGTCTTATGCCAAAGATAATGAGAAAATTCTGAAAGCCACAAGAGAGGAACAACTTGCCATGTACAAGGGAGCCTCAATAAGAGTAAGCGCCAATTTTTCATCAGAAACCATCATGGCAGCAAGACAATGGCATAATACATTTAAAGTGCTAAAAGTGGGGCCGGCTCGATAGCCCAGTGGATAGGGCACCGGCATACCAATGGGAGGCCCCGGGTTCAGTTCCTGGGGACCTCTCCTAGCAGGCAGACCGCCTTGAAAAGGCAAGCCGCCATGGGCGGGCCAGAGCCACCGTGGGCAGGGCAAAAAGCTGCCACGGACAGGGCAAAAGCCGCCACGGGCAGGGAAGGTCGCCCGCGAATGGAGCGCAGCCAGCCACCCGCAAACTGAAAGCCGGCCGTGAATGGAAGCAGAAGCCGCCCACAAGCGGGGAAAGCCGCACCTGCACAGTGACCAGTCTCGGCACGTCACTGCAGCGGGGGGGAAGGGGAGATATGTAATAAAATAAATAAATCTTTAAATAAATAAATAAATAAAGTGCTAAAAGCAAGAAAACTTCCAACCAATAATTCTCCACCCAGAAAAACTGACTTTCAAAAATGTGGGAAAGTTTAGATCATCCCCAGGTAAACAAAAGCTGAGGGAAATAGTCACCTCTATACGAGCCCTACAAGAGATGCTAAAGAGTTCTTCAAGTTGAAAGAAAAGGACAATACAAAATAGACCAAAGTTACATGAAGAAGCAAAGATCTCTGGTAAGGTTAATAACGTGGATAAATATAAATGCTAGTACACTTGTATTTGGGGTATGTAACTCCATTTTTTAATTCCTATAGTATCTAAAAGGAAAATACATAAAATGTAATAATAAATCAGTTGTTCTGGACTCATAATGTATAAGTATGTAACGTGACAAGAACTACATAAAGCTGGGGGAATGGAGTGGTATAGGAACACAGCTTGTGTATACTAAACTAAAGTTTGTACCAAAGCACATGTGATTGTTAGTGATTTAGGGTGTTCAATTAAGCCCCATGGTAACATCAAAGAAAACAGATAATATGCAAGATCCTAGAGACAGAAATTAAAATACAGGTTGCCAGTGGCAGAAGGCAGGATAAATGGGGATTTAATACATAATGGGTGTAAGGTTTCTGTTCGGGGAGATGGGAAAGTTTTAGCAATGGTAGGTGGTGAGGGGATTGCAACTTTGTGAATGTGGTTAATCCCATTGAATGGTCTTCTTGGCTTAAGATGCAAAAGTTTATGTTATATGATTGTTCCCACAATTCAAAATTTAAAAGAAGAAAGAAAGAGCAATCAAAGAGACAATGACACTTAAATGCAATACATGAACGTAGACCTAGGTATCTAACAAGGAAGAACACAAAGCTCAAAGGGACATTATAGAGACATGAAAAAATTGGAATAGAGGTGGATTAAGGTGGGGCTATAAAGAGGCACTATGAAATACACTCCAGATTAAAAGTCAATGATTTAGGTCAGTGTAATGAAGGAAATAGTAATAAATACTAAGCTGTGTCAGAAAAGTGAAAGTCATTGACTAATTACTGCATACCCTTCTCTTTCCAGCCTCACATTTAGTGAAGGTATGTAGTTTAGTACCTTCGTATAGCCAAACCCAATTACCAAAATCAATTTCGTGCATGGACAGCATTGAGTTTTGCCCTCTCTCTTCTTCCTCCTCCCTGTTTAAACCAGAGAAAATGTATTCCTAAGCCATCCCAAATTCAAATTTATAAATTAGCACAAATACTAGGCTCCAATTTTTAGAATATTTTGCTATCCCCATGACTCATGTTTCACCAAGCTAACCTGGATTTAAGAGATACTGTTTAGTATGGGGATCTAACATTGAGGGCAAATGTTAGATAGATAATGAGGATTAAGACATACTCTTAAATTCTGTTAGATAATGAGGATTAAGACATACTCTTAAATTCTGAGTCAAATAATCAGGTCCATTAGTTTGCCCAGGTCTCACAGTTAGTGAAATAAAGAATTGAACACAGGGTCTTTGTTGGTGCTAAAGCATACCCTCTTCCCATTTTATCATGATGTCTATAATGTACTTGCTTCTATCTCTTCATGTCCAACTTTTAATTTTTTCTACACCAAGTAAAATGCTTCCTCCCTGTTCTACTGTTCTCTGACTCTCATGACTGAAAGTAATTTCTCTTTAATACAAAGCACAAAAACAATTAGTCTATATTTATATCTCTGTAATTGGACTAATAACTTATAAACGTTATAATATGGTGATTTGAGGTAAATGATAATACCTCTTGCTAAAATGTAATTTTGTTTAGGGTAGGTTATTTTTCTGATTCATCTTTATAGTACCCAATGAATAAATTACTCCTAATGCATTGATCTAGACATGATAAAATAAGGTTTATTAGATTTACTAAGAAGCAGGCTTATAATTTTGACCCTTATGTTCAAATAATAATTATGTAGGATAATAAAATTTCCATCATTTTTCATGTAAATGTCACTATGGCTAGTTCTTGCTGAAAATCAGAATTATATGTTTATTACCATTAAATTTTAGGTTACAGCTTCCATCCGATCTTTACAAACTGTTATTTTCCATATTCATCTTGATTCTGACACCCAATGAAATAATTAACTCTCCTTGTTTTGAAGCACTATGTATCTGGCAAGAATTTATATAAATGATAGATAATATTGTTGAATGGAATAGGACAAAAGCAGCCCTGGAAATATCTCAAATTAATGAAGGTGAATCATTAACAGGCCCTTTATGAGTAGGTTTATTTTAACTAGGTATGTATTAATTAAGTACAGATTTCATCATCATTTTAAAGAGCACATTATTGAAGTCCTTATCAAATATCTTGCTTAGGGAACAGATATGGGTCAAGCAGTTGAGTGCCCACCTCTCACATAGAAGGTCCGGAGCTCGGCTCCCAGTGCCTCCTGAAAAAAAAACAAAAAAACAAACAAACAAAAAAAAAAAACAGACAACAAGCAAACAGATGAAAAAAAAGAATTCAAGGGAGCTGATGTGGCTCAGTCACTGAGCACCAGCCTCCTACATACGAGGTCCCAGATTCAATCCCCAGTCCTGATACCTAAAAAATAAACAAAAAAGCTGTTGCTTAAATAAAGATTAGCTAGAGAAAAAAAGTATATTTTGAGCATTATGTTTCCCAAAAAGAATATATTTCAAATTTCCTTCCCAGTGAGAATAACTAGAGAACTAAAACAAAATAAGAGAATAGGAAAAAAGAAAAATGGAAGAAAAAATCATAAAAGTAGAGGAAATAGATATATTACTATATTACTATAACAGGAGTGATACTGTTAACTGATTAATCAATATAAATAATGGACACAAATAGTAGAATGATCTTTGAATTAAAGAAAAGAAATATCTTCCTGGAAAAAGAAATAATATTTAAGAAGCATTATTGAAGATAAACAGGAGCATTTCATAATGATCAAAAGATTAATTCACCTGGAAACATAACACTTCTAAATTTATATGCATGTAATCACATAGCCTCAAAATATAACAAAGACTAAAAGATGACATAGACAAAAACACAATCATTGCTGGAGATTTTAACATGCAGTTCTTGGTAATTGATAGAATAAGAAAACAAGAAAAAAATAATATTGATATGACAAATATGAACAACATGATTTCAAATGGCTTTATGAACAAATATACTACATTGAATACAGCAATTGCAGAATAGATATTATTTTTAAGTGTCTATTGGAATATTAAGGAATACTAACGATAAACTGATATAAGATGCTATAAATTTCAAACATTTAAATCCCAAATTATATTCTCTAATCACAATGAAAATAAAGCTACAAAGTAATGATACAAAACACTCAAAAATCCCCAAATGTTGAAATAAAGCAATTACACTTCTAACTAATCCATAGGTAACTTTCCTTAATTGCAGATGACATGCTCCTATATATATAGAAAATCCTTAAAAATCCACAACAGATCTACTAGAGCTAATATATGAATTCAGTAAATTGGCAGGCTACAAGATCAACATGCAAAAATCAGTAGTGCTTCTATACACTGGAAATTAAAAATATGGAGAGGAAATCAATTTTTAAAATTTCATTTACAATAGTAATTAAAGAATAAAAAATACAGGAATAAGTTTAAACAAGGATATAAAGGACTTACACATGGAAAAGTATGAAACATTGTTAAAAGAAATCAAAGAAGACCTAAATGGGAGGCCATTAAGTGTTGGTGGATGCTAAATATGGTTAATCTGTCAATTCAACCCAAAGGTACTTACAGATTCAATGCAATTCAAAATCCAAATTCCAACTACCTTTTTTGCTGAAATGGAAAAGTACCTCATCAAATTAATATGGAAGGACAAGGGGTCCCAAATAGTCAAAAACATTTTGAAAAAGAACAAAAATGGGGGACTCACACTTCCTGATTTTATGATTTATTACAAAGTTACAGTAATCAAAACAGGATGGTACTGACACAAAGACAGACATACAGAACAATGGAATCAAATTAAGAGCCCATAAAGAAACCCTTACATCTATTGCCAATTTATTTTAATACATATTTTTTATTAGAGAAGTTGTGAGCTTACAAAACAATCATGCATGGTGTGAAGAATTCCCAAACAAAACCCCTCCACCAACACCTTATGTAGTTGTAGAACATTTGTTACAGATGTTGAAAGAACATCATCAGACTATTGCTACTAACTATAGTCCATTCCTTACATTGGCATATTTTTTCCATACACTCCCTATTATTAATACCATGTATTAGTATTATATATTTGTTATAGTTTATGGAAAAAAACTCTCATATTTGTATTGTTAACCACAGTTCATCTTCCACGACATGGTTCACTTTGTTATACAGTCCCATGCCTTGTATAATCTGTCCAAAGTGTACACTCAGTGACTCTCACTTTCATCACATGGTTGTGTCATCATCACCTTAATACATTTTTGAATGTTTTCCTTAGTCAGAAAGAAAAAATCCCATACCTTCCTATTATTGACCCTTAGCATTGATATAATACCTTCTTTGACATTGATCCTAGAATATTACAATACTGCTATTAATCGTTGTCCATAATTACATTAATTGTATTTTGCCTTATATCACCATATTTTTATTTCTGTGTAATAGTGACTTACATTTGTTCTAGTTCATAGAAGAACATGTATTTGTACTATTAACCACAATCCTTGCTTATCTCCAGGTTCACTATGTTATTCAATTCCTAGATTGTTCTCTACCTTTCTTTCAATTCATATTTCTATCCTTATTACTACCCCTTTGAGCCACATTCCCATTTATAAACAGGCCATATTAGTTATACTCAGTATAATGTGTTACCATCAACTATATCCATTTCCACACTTTTACAGTCAAGATAATTATAAATTCTACATATATATTTACTTCAAATTAGTAACACTATACAATATTTGTCCTTTTGTGTCTGGCTTATTTCACTTAGCATAATGTCCTCAAGGTTCATCCATGTTGTCATATGTGTCCCGATTTCATTTGTTCTTACAGCAGCAATGTATTCCACAGTATGTATATACCACATTTTGTTTATCCATTAATCGTTTGATGGATACCTGTGTTGTTTCCATCTTTTGGCAATGTGAATAATGCCACTATGAACATTGGTGTGCAAATGTCTGTTCACATCAGAATTTTCAGTTCTTCTGGATATATTCTTAGCAGAGGGATTGCCAGATCATATGCCAATTCTACCTTTAGTTTCCTAAGAGAACCACCAAACTGTCTTCCACAATGGTTGCATCATTCTACATTCCCAAAAAGAGTAAAGGATTGTTCCTATTTCTCCACATCCTCTCCAGCACTTGTAGTTTCCAGCTTGTTAAAAAATTATGGCCATTCTATAAGGTATGAAATTATATCTCATTGTAGTTTATTGCCAATTGATTTTTGACAAGGGTGTCAAGTCCACTCAATGTGGAAAGAACAGGCCCTTCAATAGATAGTTCTTAGAAAACTGGCTATACATGTGGAAAGAATGGTGGACCACTGACTCAAACCATATACAAAAATTAACTCAAAATGGATTACAGACCTCAATATAAGTACCAAACTATAAAACTCTTCATCACCTTGTATTAGGCAATGGTTTCTTAGATTTTACACCAAAATCATAAGCAACAACAACAACAAAAATAGATGAATGGGACTTCAAAATTAACAACTTTTGTGTATTGTAGGATTCATCATGAAAGTAAAAGGACAATAAAGAGAATGGGAGAAAATATTTGAAAATGACATATCCAATTAGGTTTTTGTTTTGTTTTGTTTTGCTTTGCTTTGCTTTTTTTAGGAGGTACTGGGGATTGAAGCCAAAACCTCATACATTAGAAGCAGGCACTCAACCACTGAGATATATCCATTCCCCTCAAATTAGGTTTTAATATCCAGAATTTATAAAGAAGTTCTACAACTCAACAAGAAAAATACAAACAACTCAATTTATTTTATTTTTTTTTTGAGGTACTGGGGCTGGGGATTGAACCTGGGACTTCATATGTAGGAAGCCAGTGCTCAACCACTTGGCCACATTGGCTCCCTTGGATTGGTTTTTTCATGTGTTTTGCTCGTTGTTTTTTTGTTTTTTCTGGGAGGCACCAAAAATCAAACCCAGGACATCCCATATGAGAAGCAGGTGCTCAACTTCTTGAGCCACATACTCCCCACAACTCAGTTTATTAATGGACAAAAAGATTTAGATAGACATTTCTACAAAGAAGATATACAAATGGCCAATAAACACAGGAAAAGATGCTCAACATCATTAGCCACTAGGGAAATGCAAATAAAATCCATAATGAAATAATATTTCACCCCCAGTAGAATGTCTACTATTTTAAAAAAGGAAAATAACAAGTGTTGAAGAGGAATGGAGAAATAGGAACACTTGTTCACTTTTGGTGGGAATGGAAAATGGTGCAACTGCTGTGGAAAACAGTTTGGTGATTCCTCAGAAAGTTAAGTATAGAATTACCATATGTCCCACTTCTAAGTAGATACTCAAATGAATTGAAAGCAGGGGATCAAACAGATATTTGTACACTGATGTTCATAGTGACATTATTCACAATTGCCACAAGATGGAAGCATCCCAGATGTCCATCAAAAAATGAATGGATAAATAAAATGTGGTATATAGATACAATGTAATATTATTCAGCAATAGAAAGGAATGAAGTTCTGATGCATGCAAAAACATGGATGAACCTAAAAGACATCATGCTGAGAGAAATAAGCCAGACAAAAAAAGACAAATGTAGTAATGTGAAATAATTAGAATAAGCAAATTCATAGCATCTGAGACACAGGTTACCATGAACAGGATGGGTGTAGAGAATGAGGAGTTATTGCTTAGAGAATTTCTGTTTGGGGTTATGAAAAAGGTTTGGTAATGCATGGTGTTGAGGGTAGCACAACTTTTTGAATATAATTAAATTATATATTTGAATGGTGTTAAATGGTGTTAGGTTGTATATATCTTAGCAGAATAAAGATTTGTTAAAAAATGGAATAGTGCAGCATAAAAAGTGAATCCTAAGGTGGACTATGTACTATAGTTAATAGTATAATTATAATAACATTGTATTATCAATTGCAACAAAGTTACCAAACTAATGCAAAATGATCATAATAGAAAAAAAAACTGTATGTGAGGAAGAATATAGGGGAACTTGGTATTTTCTGCATGTCTTTTACATATATCCACCACTTCTCTTGCAAAAGATTTTAAAAACCACAATACTACCCACCTCATAAGCTTTTATAAAGAAAATAGGAGGTAATACATGTTAAATACTTAGAATAATGCTTAGAATATAAAATTGCTTATAATTAAATGCTTCTTATATTAAAAAATAAAGTCTCAGTCAATCCAATTTTTTTATTTATCCATATATTATATTATATTTAAAGAATTTAGAATACATAAATCTTACATCAAAAATAGAGGGGATTCTTTTATACCTCACCCCCTCAACCCCCCACACTTTTCCCCATTAACAACATCTTTCATTAGTGTGGTACATTTGTTACAATTCATGAACACATACTGAAGTACTGCTACTAACCATGGTCTATAATTTATATTATAATTCACACTTTGTACCACATAATTTCATAAGTTTTGACAAAATGTATAAAGACCTGTATCTGTCATTGCAATGTCATGCAGAACAATTCCAATGTCCACATAATGGCCCATGTTACACTTATTCTACCCTTTCCCTCCCCTCAGAACTTCTAGTAACCCCTGCTTTTATATCAATATTACAAGTTCTTCCATTACTAGAATATAACAAATCTACTGTGGTCCAAGTCACATCCCCCCCTTATGTTTGTTTAGTCCTCAATCTTGAGGATTTGGGGATGGTGATGCCCACTCTGCTTCCTACTGAGAGAGAGCTTAGATCCCATGGGGCAGATGGATGGAACTGTCTTGCTAGCAGTTGTAGATACTCTCTGTTTTGGGGCATGGGTGTTGTCCATCATCATCCTTTTGTTAATTGTCCTTGGTGAGTCCGAGAATTGGAGAATAGGTGTTAGCAGCAACTCTGCTGAAATTCAGGGCTCAACAAGTATATGAACAGCCAGGAGATTTAAGTCTCTGGGAAACATATTTAACAGGTGTAATGCTAATTATAGGTTCAAATAAAAGGGGCATAAGAACCATGTCTAGGAAAATTATAAATAAGTCAAACTCAGATACATTGTGGAGATAAGTTATTATATATTCCAAGGTAAGGCCCACTTACAGGGTGCCAATTTCCTGGGGTTGTATGCCCTGTCTATAGTGAGCAGATGTCTCTGGAGTCCTCAGGAGCCCCTCTGCTTGAGACACTATTTACTGTGACAGTTGGTGAGATCATCCTAAGAAAAGGATAAGTGTAAACTCTGGAATTACTTCCCAACTCACTTTGAAATCTCTTAGCAATAAAAACTCATTTATATTTAATATTTCCTCCTCTTGATTAAGTTCTTTTTCCAAATGCATCATTAGTTAGCACTTGGTAATGATCCCTCAGTTCCAGGGAAGCTTATCCCCAGGTAGTCATGTTCCATGCCAGGGGGAAGGTAGTGAGTTTATATGCTGAGTTTGGCAGAGGGAGGCCATATTTGAGCAACAAGAAGGGTTTTGGGAGGTAACACTTAGGCAATATATATTACCAGGCTAAGTTTCCGTTTCACAAGAACAAGTCATAAGTACAAGCATCAATATCAAGGGCCTGGAATGTTGGTCTGTTCTCCTTCACTAGGCACTGCCCATATACGGTAGAGATTCTTGCCACTCTATGAGAGAATGTGGCAGGACTCCCCAGGATGGGAATTCAATATTCCATCAGTTTTTCTGTGGGTCCCCAAGCACCAAAACAATACCCCATGACCACTTGAACACAATCATATGCTATTGAAGTATGCCCCAAGTGCACCCTTCCCCCACACATCCCCCACCACCAACACTCCACAACATCAATCCATCCCTGTCACAGTTGCAACTCTTCTACAATCCAAAACTTCCCAAAAAAAAACAAAGCCAAAAAAATAAAAATAATAAAAATAATAGATAAATTAAAATAAAATAAATTTTGCTTTGTGTCTTTCATCCCTCTAAGATCTGTTATCTTTTATGTACACTGACAGTTTATTCTGTATGTTTCCCTAGTATCTTACTTTATTTTCACAGCTTTAGGTTACAGAAAAGTCACATAGAAAATATAGGGGATTTGCATATACCCCACCCCCTCCCCCTCTCACATTTTCCCCTATTAATAGCATCTTACACAAGTGTGTTAAATTTCTTGCAATTGATGAACAAATATTGAAGCATTGCCACTAACCATGGTCAATGGTTTACATTATGGTTCATATTCTGTACCATAACCACATACCCTTTTATAGGTTCTATATCCTTCATTGCAAGATCATGCAGAACAATTCCAATGCCCTAAAAATGCCCCATGCTCCATCTATTCTTCCTTCCCCCTCCCCTCGGAACCCATGTTTGCAATGGTGGCAATTTTGAAGCATAAGGTTCATAGTTACATGCATTAATATTGAGACCTTGACATATTGGTACATCTTCTTTTATTAGGCACTGTCTATGTTCTCAAGAGACTCATGCCCCTCTATTTAGAACATAGCAGGACTTCCCAGGAAAGGAGTTTAATATATTTTGCTTATTATGTGGGTCTCCACCCACTGCAATAACACCCTATGACAAGATAAACAATTTCATATTCCATAGAAGCATGCCCCATGCACCCTTTCCAACATACCCCGCCCCTGAAGCCCTTCGCCAATAATACTCCCCTGCCATATTTGTTAAAAGAACATTCTCACCATTGTGGTTTTAACGACAGACCTACAAATCCTGTGAGTTCACCAGTTCCTTCCTCCAGCCCTCTCCCCAGTTCCACGGATAGCCCAACCCAAACCCCCCACCCTGCTCACCCTTATCAATCCCACCTACATCCCTGTACCACTATCACCCCCATGCACTGCCAAACCACCGCCCTTTCACCTTATCCTAGGATTTGCTTATATTGAGCATTGGCTCACCACACTCTATTCTCTTTTTGTCTCCTGTTAACCTATCTTCCAGACTCTAACTCCATGAGTCTACTCAATTTCCGTAGGTCCTATCAGTGAGGTCATGTAATATTGTACAATAGTGACTGGCTTGCTTCACTCAACATAATTTCTGCAAGATTCATCCATGTTTTCACATTTGTCAATACTTCATTCATTCTTACAACTGAGTAATATCCCATTGTATATATATATATATATATACCACAATTTGCTTATCCAGACACTGTTGATGGACACGTAAGTTACTTTCAACTTTTGGCAATAGTAAATAATACTGCTATGATCATTGGTGTGCATATATCTGTTCATGTCCCTGCTTTCAATTCTGGGTATATGCTCAGCAGTGGGATTGCTGGATCACATGGCAGTTCTATACTTAGCTTCCTGAGGAACCTCCAAACCACCTTCCATAATGGCCTCACCATTGTACATTCCCACCAGGAGTGGATAAGGATTTCCTTTCCTCCACATCCTCTCCAACACTTTGTAGTTCTCTGTTTTTTTAATAGCCACTAGTCTAATAGGTGTAAGATATCTCATTGTAGTTTTGATTTGCATTTCACTAATAGCAGCTGATGTTGAGCATCTTTTCATGTGCTTTTTAGCCATTTCTATTTCTGCTTTGAAAAGTATCTATTCAAATCTATTGCCCATTTTTCAAATGGGTTGTTTGTCTTTTTATTTTCAAGATGTAGGATTTCTTTATATATGTGGGATATTAGGTTCTTATTGGATAAATGGTTAACAAATATATTTTCCACTGAATAGGCTGCCTTTTCACTTTTTTAACAAACTCCTTTGAAGCAAAGTTTTTAAATTTGAGGAGGTCCCACATATCTATTTTTTCTCTTGTTGCTTGCACTATGGGAGTAAACTTTGTGAAATAATTTCCTATTACAAGATCTTGTAGATTCTTCTCTACATTATCTTCTAGCAACCTTATGATCTTGGCTCTTATATTTAGATCTTTGAGACATCTTGAGTTAATTTTTGCATAGGACATGAGATGGTGATCCTCTCTCATTCTTTTGGATATGGATATCCAGATTTCCCAGCACCATTTATTGAAGAGACCACTCTGTCCCATTGAGTGGGCTTAGTGACCTCTTTGAATATCATTTGATGATATATGCAAACATCTAGATCAGAACTCTCAATTCAGCTCCATTGGTCAGTATGTCTTATCCTTGTGCCAATACCATGCAGTTTTGACCACTGTGGCTTTGTATTATGCTTTAAGGTCAGGTAGTGTGATTTCAGTACATTCTTGGCTACTTAGGGCTCCTTGCCCTTCCAAATAAATTTTATAATTAGCTTTTCCAATTCAGTGAAATAATGTTTTAATTTTTATTGAGATTGTGTTTAATCTGTAAATCAATTTGGGTAGGACAGACATCTTAATGGTGTTTGGTGTTCCAATCCATGAACATAGAATATTCTTACTTATATTTAGGTCTTCTTTGATTTCCTTTAACAATGTTTTGTAGTTTTCTATGTACAAGTCCTTTACATTTTTAGTTGTTTATTCCTAAATATTTGATTCTTTTAGACACTATTGTAAATGGAATTTTTTTCTTCATTTCCTCCTCAGATTGCTCATTATTGTTGTACATAAATG
>PVKH010027864.1:0-12934 GCA_004027955.1 Chaetophractus vellerosus | reverse complement strand
TGATAAAATGAAAAATTGATATTTGTGGACATTTTTAAAAAGTATATCTTCAATTATGGTGTTTAATCTGACTCCATCACTTACACATCAGAGGATAAAAATGTTATATATGCCTAACTTGAATAAAACAATAATTTCAGTAGTTTCTTTCCTGATTTTTATTTTTATATTTTGCTTTAAAAGAATGTATGAAAAGTGCCAATCTCGGTCAGATTAACATTCTTGGCTGCTATGGAAATATGAGATGCAGCAGAAGACAAGGTAAGAGTCCCTTGGATTTAGTAAGAGCCCAAACACAGTCCTGGAAAAAGAAATAGAGAGAAGGAGGAAGCCAAAGTTTAAATAAGCTAAGGTTTAAATAAGTTTAAATAGGAAATGACCAAAGAAATCAGGTGGTGGATTTCCTCCAAACAGGGCCATAGGCTTTTTCAGCCAGCCAGTGTTATACACAGCCAAGGCAAAACAAACCCTGCATTGGTGTACTTCCTATTCATGTGCGTCACACCAAAAAAACGAACTAAATAACTAACTAAATAAATAAAAAAAAATATATCCAAGCTATCTATAACCATAGACATCAAAAGGAAAAGAGAGAAAAAATGAAGTAATGAGTTTATTAAACAGTCAGGTTAAAGGAAAGAAAAAAAAATCTTTGCTATGCCTGCTATGCCTGCAGCCACAGGGTTTTGCCCTGGATGTTCCCAGTCTTGAGAATTTTCAATACAGAATATAGGAAGAAAAAGAGAAATTTGGGGTAAGGGTTATACTTTGCCTTGCAAAGAGGTATTTCACTTTATAAAACACCTTATGAACAGTATATTTGAAATGCAAATACCTCCACTGCATTTAAAATGTTCCAATGTATAAAATATCACAGTGAACATAACTTTTTGGGAATATATTTCTTATTTTGTCAAGGATAAACACTGAAACCCTGTTAGAAGAAAAGGCCCCACTGAAAGGAACCTGTCTGGCAGGAATCAGGATTCAGGATCTAAATCTTGGGCATGAGGGTCACAGTCAAAGAGCAGATTTCAAACAGGATGGACATACAAAATTAATAACAAATACAGGATGAGAATGCAGTTAGAGTTAGAAGGGGAGAAATTTTAAACCCGAAAGAAAGGCTAAAAAAATAAGTAAATAATACAGATGTGAATACTAGCATACACAGGAATACAGACAATAAACTCAGCAGTTCTCTAGCTCTCTTAAGGAAGAGAAATGCTGACCATGACTTCATGTGTGGCAAAACCGGCACAAGAATCAAATGTGGATCAATATGTTAATCTCCTGTGGTTAAAGCATTCCACCTGTTAGCTAAGCAAAGCAACAAGGAAATAAATCCATGACTTCTTTTTTTGCTTTTTGCTTTTTTAAATTAACTGTTTCAGTCTGCTAATCATTCTTTATGGCTATGAGTAAGTGCTGTCAGAAGAAAAATCTATAGCATTTTGTATTTTCAAAAAAATTAAAATAAAATGATAGATTTTACATTTTTCCATTATTCCTTCAAGGAGGTGGCTTAAAGAGGAAAGAAGAATCCACCAAAATTATCAGGCCTGCCCAGCATATTGAGGTGTAAAACCAGAGTTATTCCCACCTCAATTAATAAAAAGTGGCAGCCATATAAGAAATGTAAATTAACAAATATAAGAAAGGAATATAAGCAAAACCTGTATCTGGGCAAAAGAAAATGCAAAATGAAATGAGTAAATGACAAGCAATAAGCTCAGGATGTGAAATATGCCCATATTAGTGGGAGGAAAATAAATGGAATAAGGATGTGAATTTATAAATGATAAATAGGAACCAGAATGACAGAGAAAGAATGTTTTCCATTTCTAACGGGAAAAAAAATAAGGAAAACATCATCAAGATAAGAAGTGACACGGTCCTGGGACAAGAGTTCTTGTTTGAGTAAGCTAAAAAATTACATACCCAAAGAAATAACACATTAAATGAAAGAGTTAAACAGAAATCCTTCATTATAGAATAGAGGAACTATGTCTTTTTATCTCTGATAATCCTTTCCCATAAAGAACTGAAGAGCAAGTCCCAGCCCTGTGGGTTGAAATCCTGCAGCCGGATGACCAGCCCCGATGCTGCCAATAATATTTACATAGACTCACTCCGTTGCATCCACATTACCTACATCTTCATTTTGTAATTCCATGAGTAATGGTGAGCTCTTGGTACCAGAAGGAGATCCGGGTTTAGGGCTTTACACTTTTGAGTTGCCAAACGCTTTCTCTGAGCTAGAAGGGATAATTACCATGATGAGTTCAGGAATTTTTATCTGGCTTGTTCACTTCTCTATCCCCACCAATTGAACTGGGCCTAACTCACAGAAGACATGCAGTAAACATTTGCTTAATTGGTGTTGAATGAATAAATTATTCTTCATGAAACATTTCTGTTGCTATTTAAGGACATTCCCTCATATTCTGCTCTCTATAAACTCCTGATGACAACAGAGACTGGGTTTTGAAATCCTACACAAAGCAGTCCTCTCAAAATTTGAAGACTGCCATTAAGTTGCCCCTCAGTCTTTTCTTCACACTCACTTCCACCTGTTTCCTATTTTCTTCTGCTACCTACCAATGTAGCACTTGAGAAGCACTTGATATAATATTTAAATGATATTTAACATCCAGAGTGCTTTTCATCTTTACAGCTTCTTGAAAATAAAGTTAATTTAATTAGATTTCAGTGAAAGAACTTGCTCTTATCCAAAGCACCACAACTTGAATAACAAGGATAAGGAGAGTAATTGGACAGGTATACCCCTTAATAAGAAAATATCATTGTTTAGTATGCTCTGACATGAAAAATACTGTTTAAATGCCACATTCTAACAGGGAAGGCATGAATGCACCATATCCCCTTTTTTCCTGAAGCACCTGAAAGATTTCCTTAAGCAGAAAAAGTGCCCAACTGCATTTGCAATTGGCTATATGTTCATAATAAAGGAGACAACAGTCTATGCTTTGAGAACTAAAAACAATACATATATTTTTATAAGCACTCTCAGGGACTATCACCTAATATGCTCTCAAAGTCATGCTAAGAGTTTTGGTTAACATCATTATGGGCTGCCAGGTAGCCATAGAAAGCACACTAAATTCCCACTCTACAGGAGGCAGGGAATGAGTCGAGGAGGGCAGGTAATTCTGCTTCCAAGCATTATAATTCAAGATGATGACCAAAGCATCAGACAATCTCAGATATACAGGTCTCTCTGGGAGGGGACCATCTCCCAATTTAGGCATTTGATTTAATTTCCCATTACCTTAAAACACATGAATTTATGTTTTAAATAGTCTTTACACAAATATTCCTGTAGTTCCTTCTCCCCATTCCTTTGGGAGAGGTGGTGAATGGGAATGAGATTACTGATAAGTTAAAAAAATTACCTTACATACCAGCCAACATAAATATTCCAAAATATAATTACTATTAGGTTTATTACATATATGGAAATTCTCACAACAGTAAAAATACCTGCAACATTTTTGCATGTGTTGTCAGTTAGCTATTGTTGTCACAAACCACCCAAAATATAAATATAGTGGTTTAATAAAACAACATTTTTTTCATGATTCTAAATGGACTCTACAGCATCAGCTGGGCACCACTCATGTGATCTCGATCTCACATAGCTGGTGGTTGGGCTAGGGGCTGGCTGGTCTTTCACTAGGCTTTACTCTATGGGGACCTCTTATTCTCCTCTAGGGGAGTTTCAAGTTATATTTTGATGGTTGTGGCCAGAATCCAAGAAAGAACAGAAGCATATTAGACCTTTCAGGGCTTAGGACAAAGTGGCACCCCTCAGAACAGTACTGCAGCAAACAAAGCAAGTCACAGGGGATGGGAAATAGAAAAAAATCAAGTCACAAGGGGTAGGGAATAGATTCCACCTCTTGATGGCAAGGGCTACAAAGTCACATTGAGAGGGGTATGTATGCAATGAAATGAGAAAATGGGGCAATTTCTGCATTCACTCTACCGCAGATGTATGTTTTATGTCTAGCACTGTTGTTTGCACATTACATACATTAAACACATTATTTCAATTATACTTAAAATAGACTCATGAGATAGGGAAGAGGAAATTAATGCTCAAAGAAGTGAAATAACCTACCACTATCACAGGGCTTTTATAAAAATTTAAAAAAAAATCAATTTACATTTTGCAAAGGGCTTTATATACTCTCTCCTTTCAATCTGAAGAATGGAAGCAGGTATAGCAGAGTATGCCTATTTTGTAAATGGTGCTTAGGGAGCCCAGGTGACTTGGTAAAAGGTGTATTGGGGATGCAAACTTCAGGCTTCTCAGTCTTCATCATGCTGCCCAATGACCCCAAAGTAAATAATGATTTGCAGCATTTCCAAACAACACAGAATTAAACCAGAGCCACAAAAATGCATGGTGAGAGAGCTATACATACTTCACATCTCAAAAGAATCTGATTTTGATGAAAATATACCAACAAAGGGCCACTAGTTAATGCGGAAGAAAAACGCCAGAAAACCATCAGGCCTCTGGGCCTTCTTAAAAGACAAATGGGATACATGTTCATTTTCATGAGCCTACAACCAAACCTTCCAGGTCAATCTTTTTTGTTCCCTCCTCTGGATGTACACAGCCAGAAGTTTTCACATGATTTTGGATGAGTCAGCTCATTTCTCAGATCCCATTTTTTCACCTATAACAAGGGGCTTGAATTACATGGCTTTTTAGAACACAGTTCCCTTTCAGGTGTGAAATAAACTAATTTCTATTACCTAGCCTCAGGAAGAAGCACATGTATGGACTATTCTCAAACTATTGTTAACCAAAGTCTAAGAAAATTAAGAAATCAAGTATTCCTATTTCTAACAATTCTATTTGAATTATCAGTAGGCTGTGCAATTCTGAATTTCCTTTTTCTCCAATTTCACATCTCATAGAATGTTTTGATATCTGTACAAAACATGAAAGAAAGAAAAATAAAAAAGATATAAGGGTTTCCATTTATTTTTTTAAGTGATCCACAGAGGCATTTAAATGGTACAGTAGGGTAGATAGGGTCTCATATTTAGAAGCACAGATTGATATGGATATACTAAAATTTAACAAGTTCCCCATCCTTTCCAAACTTGAAAATTTACAACTGAGGTAAAAATGTAAGTAAAATAACCCCACTGCACCACCCTCACCCCTCAAAAAGGTAGAGAAATGCTGCTGTTCTGGATAACTAACTGCACATCAAAAAAATACTTCTAAAATGATCAAAAAGAACTGCTCTGCCATTAAGTTATTTCATAGTTAGTATGGTCAACACCTAATTTATATGATGGCTTAGTACAAGCACCAAGATAAAATTTAAATCATATAATAAAGCATACTGGGTAAAGGCATGCATTTTAGAAAGATGAAGTTTGCAGCCTGACTCCACTACTTTATGAGCAATGCCAATTTTCTTATTTATCATCAGGAGCTGCTAACAACAGCCTAGTTGTTAATATGGCTGTTTTGAGAATTAAGTGAGATAATGCACACAGCATAGCACTTGGCATATAAAAAATACAATAAAAATGCATAGTATTTATGACAATGATAATAAAGCTGCACTTTATCATTTTAAAACGTTTTCACATAGACTTCCTCATTTAGTTTTTATGTATGCACATTTCAAAGATATAGGTATAAGAATCATTATATCTCATAAAAACTCAATGAGGTTAAGTTCGGTTTGCAAACTGGCAAAGCCAGCAAAGAATCAGAACTGAAATTTGAACAATGGTCTTCTGAGTCCAGTACTCTTCCTGCTCTACCACAGCCTTGCCATAAAATGTCTATTCACAATCAATATACTTGTATAGAGCATTACTCAAAGAACAATTTAATTTTTAATTTCATCGTTTAAAATGAATATATAGGCATGCCTCACTCTGCTGGAGGATTGAACTAAGAATTATAAATCAAATTCCTATGAAGTGAATCCTGCTTTCCCATTGCATCTAGTAAGAAGAAAACAAGAACATAAAACAAGAACATAATTTAACCCAAAGGCTTTTGAGAAATAAATTAAAAATAATCTACATTGTGATGTGCTTGAATTTTGAGGCTTGAATTTCACCACTGTAACAAAAGGTAAACAAGGTGGTGCTGTACCTTCTAAGAATATTTAGATTCAATTCTTTAGATTATTCACTCTATTATTAATCTTTTCAGTCTAATCTACCCCAGGTCATGTAAATATCCAAAATCTCCAATTTAAAACTATAATGATAATTAGCTTCTTTTTTTAGCCATTGCCTTCACTGTTATTTTTTTTTTAAAGGCCAAATTATAACTTTGAATCTTAACACTGGGCTCTACAACTGAGAAATACCTGGTAACAAGTCTATGTTCTGTAAAAATGAATAATCTAAAATATTAATGAATCATTCCTATCTCATCAGCTGTGTGAATACAATATTCTGTATATCTAAAGTATTCTGAAAGTAGAAAAATACACCTTTCAGTTTTTTGAGACCAACATCAAACTTCATCAGTTTTACTGTGAACTCTGTAATTTACAGATACATTAAAATGAGTCTTTAAAAATTGTTAAAGAGGGGCTGGCTGTAGCCCAGTGGATAGGGCGCTGGTTCACCACATGGGAGGCCCCAGGTTCGGTTCCCAGGGACCTCTCCAAAGCGGGCAGACCGCCTCGAGAAGGGCGAGCCACCATGGGCGGGGCAGAGCCACTGTGGGCAGGACAAAAAAAGCCACCACAGGCAGGGCAGATCACCCACGAATGTAGCAGATCCGCCCGTGAACCTAAGTGGAGCCGCCTGTGAACGGAGGCAGACCCGCCCACGAACGGAGCAGAGCCCCTGGGCGGTGACCTGACTTGGCGTGTTGCCGCAGCGGGGGGGAGACAGAGCGGACACAGAAGAACGCAAAGAAATGAACACAGCAAGAGCAAGCAGAAAGTGGGGATATGTAACCAAAAAATAAATAAATAAAAATTAAAAATAAATAAAAATTGTTAAAGAACAGTCAGTGTGGAATCATAATCTACTGACGGTTACCACAGGCAACAGATTAAAAAGTCATCAGAGGGATGGCCAATCTAACTAGAAGAAAGTGAACAAAATATATGATTATAGTAATTAAATATATTTTTATTGCTAGCAATTACCATAAATTACTGGGAAAAACAGCTAATTATCACAAAATTTGAGTAAATTGACTTATTTTTACCCAATTCTACTTGATAGCTTAGCAATAAGATGGATCTCAATAAATATGCTTATGGTTCAAAGGTAGCCATAATATGTTTTAAAAATTATGTAAGGAGATTTAATGTAATATCTTTTACTTATCATTAGTGCTTTTCTAAATAATGGTTCTCTAGATCATTATGATTAAAATAAGAAAGAACTACTTCTAGGTGAGTCAATATTAAAAATAAGCCAATATGATACTTATGCAGGCTTATGCTAATTTCCTACAATTCAAGCACAAAAATAAAACCAAAACTGGTCCAGGGAAAGCAATAAGGCACTCTAATCTGAAAAGTTATGTTTAAAAAAAAATTGTGGGTCCTACCTGGATCAAGAGGGTGGAGTGAGAAGCTTCAGGGCTCTGTGCCCCCAAAGAAGCTTTGAATAACCAGCAAGAATCAGCAGAGACCCCTCTCAATTAGAGGCAGAGTGGGCATCACCATCCCAGAATACTCAGGATTGGGGAATGAATGATGAACTAGAGTAGACCTACTGTTATTCTACTATAGACTTATTGTGATTGTAGCAAAGTAAGAACTGTTATCATTGATGTGGAGACAGTGGCCATTGGAGGTTCCGAGAGAAGGGAGAGGGAACAATGGGGGCATTTTCAGGACTTGGGAATTGTCCTGAATGACACTGCATGACAGATACAGGTCATTATATATCTTGTCATAACTTAAAAAACAATTGTGCAGGAGGGAGTGTAAACTACAATGTAACCTATAATCCACACTTAATGGCAATGCTCCAAAATGTGTTCATCAATTTTAACAAATGTATCATACTAATGAAGGATGTTGTTAATGTGGAAAATGTGTGAGGGGTAGGGAACAGGGCATATGGGAATCCCCCATATTTTTATGTAAAATTTATGCAACCTAAGTATCTTTAAAAAAAAAAGTATATTATTAAAAAAATTGGCAAACACATTTTTCTCAAAGCTCTTGAAAACAGCTAAAATCTTTCAGAAACAGTGCAAATGCCAAATCAAGAAAAAGACTACTTAAAAGCAGTAGGATCTTGTGGCATCCTAGCTGGCCCTTCCCCCATGCTCTCACTGGCTCACTACAGAGGTAGTTCATGTTCCCAATGAGAGTCTCTGGTCCCAGTTCTGGAGGGAGCAGAGAAATCTTCATGCACATACTGGGAGGATGTATTTTGGCACATGCATGGACTGAACCGAGATACTTACCAGAGCCTTGTCAGCCCAGAACTTACCTGGCATGTTAGACAGTAGCTCACAGAACTCTTCTACAGAACACTGGGGGAGAGTAGTCAAGATGTAGCTGCCTGGGGCTGCAGGACATATAGTGCAGTGCCTAGAACCCTGAGGAAACGGTTTCCTAAGGAAGAAGGGATTTTTGTATCCACATAGACAGGAGAATACCTAGAGCCATACATGTATGTCCAAGAAAAGATGCATGTGTAGAAATGACCAGGGAAATTTCCTATGCTTTGGCCTTGAGTATTGTCTAAACCCAATGTATATATAAGCCCTAAATTAGAGCACTCTCCAAGGTCAATCCACAAAGACTGGGAAAGGTGTGTTCCTTTATATTTCCCCTTTTTCCCCCCAATGGTTAAATTCTGGCATTCAAGGAAAGCTCTGTCATAACACCAGCTAAATACAAGCTTAAAGAACAGAAAATCAGAGCCTAAGTTCCAGCAATAATACCTTAAAATATCAAAACATCCAGGATTTAACAAAAGATTACAAAACTTTCAAAGAAACAGAGAGTCATGGCCCAGGCAAAGGAGAAAACTAAAGCTTTAGGAAACAGACCTGGGACATACTAGATGAAGACTTTTAAAAAATAGCCCTAATTTCTGCCCAAAGAGCTAAAAGAAAATAGGGACAAAGAACTAAAGAAAATCTAGAAATCAACAGTTGAACATGAAGAGATTATAAATATGCAAATGGAAATTATGAAAAGGAACCAAAAAGAGCTATAGACCCCAGTGACTAAAATTCAAAGTTCCATTGAGGTGTTCAACAGCAGATTAGAGCTGGCAGAAGAATCAGTGAACTTGAAGATATGGCCATTGAAATCTCAAAACTGAGGTTTAGAAGGAAAAAAATAAAGAAAAGAAAAGAGAACCAAGCTTGAGGAACCTGTAGGACACCACCAGGCATTCCAATATACACGTTGTGGGAGTCCTAGTAGAAGAAAAATAGAAACAGAGAGAATATTCATAAACTAATGATGGAAAATTTCCTAAATTTAACAAAAGATGTGAATATACACATCCAAGACACTCACTGAACTCTAAACAGGATAGACCCATGCTGCACCATGTTATAATTAGACTGTGAAATGCCAAATATTAAGACAGAATTCTGAAAGCCAAAGAGAGAAGCAAAGGGTCACATATAGGGGAGCCTCATTAAGATTAAGTGCCAGGGAGCAGATGTGGCTCAAGCAGTGAGTGCCTGCTTCCACATGGAAGTTTCCAGGCTCAGTTTCCAGTGCCTCCTAAAAACAAAAACAAAAAACAAGCAAACAAATGAAAAAACCAACTAAGGGGAGCCGATGTGCATCTGTGGTTGAGCACCAGCTTCCCACATACAAGGTCCTGGGTTCAATACTCACCCTCAGTACCTCAAAAAAAAAAAGTTTTAAGTGCCGATTTCTCATCAAAACCATGGAGACAAAAAGGCAGTGGGATGACAAATTTAAAGTACTGAAAGCAAAAATTTCCTTATAATTAAAATTGGTATTTAAAGGAAAATAATTAAGAATTTACTGTCTGTTTAGGAGAAACTCTGAATATTGTCGGCTAATAAACATAAAAGGAATGACAAGGGAAAAAATCACTCCTCTGAGTATCTTAAAGTAATACATATCACATTTTAAACAAGTCAACTTTATTATACAAAACTTTGCTTTACCTAATATTTTCATTTAAAACTTTTACTTGGAAATTATTCAATATCAGAACAAATAAACCTAACTCACTCTTTTTTGTAACAAATCAATTTTACTGATACATTTTAATAAAGCATAAATCCATCCAAAGTGTACAATAAATGGAATTCAGTATAATCAAAGAGCTATGCATTCATCACTTCAATCATTTTCAGAGCATTTTCATTATTCCACTAATAATACTAAAAAACAAAAACCAACCAACCAAATAAGCAAAACTCATCACCTCTCAATCTCTCTATGCTTTCCCTTCCCTATATAGCTGCTATTCTGTTCCCTTCTCTCTGGGTTATCTGTATTTATATTTTGTAAAAAACAGTCTTATATATACAACATCACACATTCGTATTTTACATGAGGTTTCATTACATTATACAGACCCGTGTTACATTTTTTAGCTTTCCTTCTGGTAACATAAATGTCCTTAGGCTTTCCCTTTCAATCACTATCATGCCCATATAATAGCTCTGCTAGTAACAGACACCATGATGTGCTCTCACCATTTCCATTTCTTTCCAAAGATTTACAAAAAAACTTAACCAATTCTGCACAGATTAACCACCATCATTCTATCCTCTAACATCATCCTCTTTTCTGGTGGCCTGTATAATAATTAATAATTCACTGAGTTTACATAAAATATTTAATTCATAATATCACAATCATACAGTATTTGTCCTTTTGTGTCTGACTTGCTTCACTCAGCATAATGTCCTCCAGGTTCATCCATGTTGCCATATGTTTTATGACTTCATTTCTTCTTACCTGGGTTGTTTCGACTTTTGGCTAGCATGAATAACTCTGCTATGAACTTCCATGTACAGATGTCTATTTGTGTCACTGATTTCACTTCTTCTGGGTATATACCTAGCAATGGTATTGCAAAGTCACATGGCAAATCTATATTCAACATCCTTAGGAACTGCTAAACAGCCCTCCACAGTAGCTGTACCATTCTACATTCCCACCAACAGTGAATAAGCATTCCTGTCTCTCCACATCCTCTCCAATATTTACAGTTTTTTTACTTTTTAATAGTGGCCGTCTAATAGGTGTGAAGTGATAGAAAATCATTATAGTTTTGTTTTTCATTTCCCTAATCGCTAGTGATGTTGAACATTATTCATGTGTTTCTTCACCATTTGTATTTTTTCTTTGGACAATTGTCTTTGCCCATTTGTTAATAGCGTAGTTTGTCTTTTTATTTTATGTATTTTTTTTAAGATTTATTTATTTTATTACATATCTCCCCTCCCCCCCACTGCGGCGACGCGCCGAGACTGGTCACTGCGCAGGCGCAACTTTCCCCGCTTGTGGGCGGCTTCTGCTTCCATTCACGGCCGGCTCTCAGTTCGCGGGTGGCTAGCTGCGCTCCATTCGCGGGCAAACTGCCCTGCCCGTGGCGGCTTTTGCCCTGTCCATGGCAGCTTTTTGCCCTGCCCACGGCAGCTCTGGCCCGCCCATGGTGGCTTGCCATTCTCAAGGCGGTCTGCCCGCTAGGAGAGGTCCCCGGGAACCGAACCTGGGGCCTCCCATGTGGTATGCCAGTGCCCTATCCACTGGGCTATCCAGCCGGCCCCAGTTTGTCTTTTTAGTGTCGAATTGTAGGAGATCTTTATATGTCATCAATACTAAACCCATATCAGAAATGTGATTGTCAAATCATTTCTCCCATTGAGTCAGCTGCCTTTTCAACCATTTGACAAAGTTCTTTGAGATGCAAAAGTGTTAGATAGGGGTCCTCTTTCTTTCTTTTGGATATGGCTATACAGTTCTCCCTGCACCATTTGTTGAATAGATTGTTCTGGCTCAACTGAGAAGGCTTGACAACCTTGTGAAAAAAAAAAATCACCTAACTGTACTTGTGAGAATCTAAATCTGAGTTCTCAATTCAGTTCCGTTGGTCAATCTGTCTGTCTTTATTCCAGTACCATGCTTTTTTTTTGGGGGGGGGTTGTTTTTGTTTTTGTTTTTTTGCTTTTTCCCACTATAGCTAAGTAACATGCTTTAAAGTCCAGAAGTGAGAGTCCTCCAACTTTGTCTTTTTAAAGACATATATGGCTATATTCAGGACCCCTTATCCTTCCAAATAAATTTGATTATTGGCTTTTCCATTTCTGAAAAAAAAAGGCCCTTAGGATTTTTATTGGATTGCATTGAAGTCTGTAAATCAGTTGGGGTAGAACTGACATCTTAACAATATTTAGCCTTCCAATCCATGAACATGGTATGTCCATTTATTTAAGTCTTCTTTGGTTTCTTTTAGCAATGTTTTGTAGTTTTCTAATGTAGAAATGCCATTGACTTTACATATTGATCTTGTATCCCACCACTTTGCTGAATTTGTCTATTAATTCTAGTAGCTTTGTTGTGGATTTTTCAGCATTTTCTAGATATAGGATCATATATCAGCAAGTAGTGAAAGTTTTACTTCTTCCTTTTCTATTTAGGTGCCTTTTATTTCTTTATCTAGCCTAATTGCTCTAGCTAGAACTTCTATCAAATATTGAATAATTATGGTGACAGTGGACAACCTTGTCTTGCTCCTGATCTCAGCAGGAAGGCTTTCAGTCTTTCACCATTGAGTACAATGCTAGTTGTATGTTTTTCATATATGCACACTTTAGCATGTTGAGAAAGCTTTCTATTCCTATCTTTTGGAGTGTTTTTTTTTTTTTAATCAAGAAATGGTGCTGTATTTTGTCAAATGCTTTTCTGCATCAATTGAGAAGGATCATGTGATT
>PVKH010027863.1:0-12938 GCA_004027955.1 Chaetophractus vellerosus | reverse complement strand
CTTCATCAGTCTTTTCATCGGAGCAAACTCATCGAGGACCCTTCATCAGTCTTTCATCGGAGCCCCTGGCTTGCAGCCTGCCAGCGGAACCTGGACTTGTGTATCCCCACGGTCACGTGAGAGACTCTTATAAAATCTTATATTTTTAACAGAGATCTCGTGTTGATTCTGTTTCCCGAGAGAACCCTGACTAGAACAAACATTATCTTTGTTTTTGTTTTAGCAGTGTCTTCAGGAGTAGGCCCTGAACAGCAAGGAATTAACCATATTCTTACACATAAAATTACCTAAAAAGTCAAAGACACTGTTCCATTCTAATTCTACGCAAAATTTCTAGCAGCTGTCACCACATGCATGCAGGTTATTTTCTAGTTGGTATTTGAATATGCTTGTAAAGCTATATGAAAGAACAGTTTAACCAGAAATTCCAGCTTACTGTCTTGGAGGACTCTGTTCTCATTGCCTTTGAAATTGCTGTGTTTTACTCAGCCACAGTACAAAGCTTGCTGTATGTGTTTCTTTTTTATTGCTTTCAGCTTCTGCAAATGTAACAGGTGCAAATCTTTGGTTTCCCAATGATTTACCATTTAAATAGTTCATAGTTTATGTTTAAAAAGAAAAGAAAACCCAACCGTGATCATAAAGTTTATCTGTCAACTTGGCTAGGTCACAGTGTCCAGCTGTTTGGTCAAGAAAGTTCTAGCCTGACACTAGCCTGATTGTTACTGTGAGAGTATTTCATGGATTTGAATCATCAGTAAGTTAATTGCATCTATAGCTGGCTACATCTACAGTCAACTAAGGAGATTCCCTTCACCAATGAGAGAAGTCTCATCTAACCATTTGAAGGCTTCAAAAGGAGAAGTATGATTTCAGCTGTCAGAAGGGAGCATTTCCATCTCTATGTCAGCCAGCCAGCCAGCTTCTCCATCAAAAACCTTCATCTGAGTTACCAGCTGTGGCCTGCCCTGCAGAATACAGACTTGCCTATCCCCACAGTGGCAGGAACTGTTGGCTTTCTTAGACAGTAAACTGTCAAGCAGTAGCTTTTTTAATCCTTAAAGTTAACATTTTTTACAAACACTCCCCCTTCTTCTCCCCCTCCCCCAGTTACCTCTAATTTTTTCCTACCTCTGTGAATTTTCTATATCTTGTCATCTTTTATGGATGATATTATGCAAATTTTGTCCTTGTCAGTCTGACTTGTTTCGCTGAGTATTTTCAGAGTTCTTCCATGGTGCAGCAGGTCTCATAACTTCAGTTTTTCTTATGGCCAAGTGGTATTCCACCATGTGTATGCCACATTTTGTTGGTCCATTCGTTTGTTGATGGGCCCTTGAGTTGTTTCAAGCTTTGGGCTACTGTGGGTGGTGCTGCTGTGGATATTGGTGTAAAGGTGTCTGAGACACTGTTTTCACTTTCTTTGGGGTATATGTCTGGATGTGGGGTTGCTGGGACAAATGGTAGTTCTGTGTTTGACTTTTTGGGGAACTGCCATATCATTTTCCACGGTGGCTGCACCATTTTGCATTCACACCAACAGTGCACTAGAGTTCCAATTTCTCCATATCCTCATCAACACTTGTTATTTTCCATTTTTAAAAGAGTAGCAGCTTTTGTGGGTGTGGGGTGGTATATCATTGTGCTTTGGGTTTGCATTTTCTGTTGGTTAGTGATATTGAGCGTCTTTTCACGTGTTTGTTGGTCATTTGTATATCTTCTCTGAAGAAATGTCTGCTGGAGTACTTTTCCCATTAAAAAAAGTAAGAGAACCTCTTGGCACATTTGCTAGACCTTACCTTACCCCCACCCCAGTGGGATTTAGAGCTTGCCTGCATTCCCTATGTAGGTTATTTTACTGACCCTGTTTCAGAGGGAGCAGAGTAACCCCTACAAGCAACCTGGAGTGCCTGTATGTTGGTGCCAGTTATTGGGTGGCAGCTTGAAATAGACAACTAGTATACTTGTCTCTAGCTTGTACCCCCCAAAATTGCTTGCTGGTAAGCAGTTGGGTACACCTAAAGCATCATAAAAAAAAACAAAAAGTCAAAGCAGGCTAGGCAAAGGATTACCTGCCTTAAATCATACAACAGAGTAGACTGGAGATGGGGGGACTCTCTTTCAGAGGGAGTATAGGGAGCATTGAGTTCTTTTTAAATAGAGGAATCCCTAAGGTCCTGAGGGTATGCAATGGGATATTATTCACCCATAATAAGTAATGAAGGTTGCATACATGCTACAAGGTTGATGATATTTGAAGATCATGATGAGTTAAATAAGCAAGAAAAAAATGGACAAATATTGTATGATTTTAATGATATGAAATCATTAAATATGCAAATTTATAGAGTTTTAAACTAGAATACAGGGTGTGATGGCCCAGGTGCAGTAGGAAATGGAGATATGATGCTAAAAGATACTGAGGTTCTGTTCAGACTGATGGAAAAGTTTTGCTAATGGATGGTGGTGAAGGTAGTACAATATTGTAAATGTAATGATCACCACTGAGTTACATATTTGAATATGGTTAAAAGGAGAAATTTTAGGTTATCTAATGTTACCAGAATAAAAATTTTTAAACCATAAAACTGTCCAACACCATCAGTGAACACTAAAGTCAACTATGCATTTTGTTGATAGCATAATTATAATAACATGGTTTCATCCATTGTACAAAGGAATCACACTAATGTGAAGTGTTAAAAAGGAAAACTGTGTTTGAGAGACGGGGATATGTGGAACTCTGTACTTCATGAATAAATTTTTGATATACACACAATTTCTCTAAATAAGAAAAAAGAATAAATTCAGATGCATATAATTTCCTTTTAAAGATAGTCAGACTTTTACTATAATAAGTAAGAATGACCAAACACTAGGCTGCTATCCTTGAAGGGGTAAATACAGATTTAGAAGAAAAAAAAACTCTAGATAGTCTCAGTGAACTGATTGACCATAAGTTACCAAATTGGCCACATTTGATAATGTTCCCTGAAACAAACCAACTGGGACAACAGGGAGAATGATAGATTCCCCAAGAATTCCAAAGAAATCATCTGTGTAGAGTATCGCTGTAATATTTGCCAGGGTCTTTTCCTTGGCACTTCCAGTTGAGTTAAGACATGATTGCTTCCTTTCCCACATTAAAATTGCTCAGTGTGGATGGAGATAAACCCACTTCTAAAAGCAGTTGCAAGGAGAAATGAGCAAAAACATATCCCATACATAGATTATCTGGCATTTAGTAAGCCCTCATTAAATATTAGTTTTTTCTTCTTGGTTTTTACAGATCCATTGCATTCTATGGTTCACACATACATACACATTGGGTTTCATAGCCATTGTAGCTCAGAACAGGTATGTTTTTAAAACTGAAAAGTAGGAGTAACCCCTGACTTTTAACTTTCTCTCACACTCCTCTCAATTCATTAGCAACTCTTGTTAGTTCTAACTTCCAACTACGTTGCCACCTCCACTGCTACCAGCGTAGACTGAATGGCCCCCATTTCTTAACTACACTATTGTAATAGCTCCTCAGATGTTCTCCCTCCTTCTACACATGATCCATTTCCTACTATCTATTCTAAACACTGCAGAAAGAATGATGTTTTAAAAACTGATTTATGTTCATAATCTGCAGAAAAAAATTCCAACAGCTTCACAGCAGCTTCCTTTGATTTCACAGGAAAAATCAAATTACAAAGCTTATAAGACCTATACTCCTGTTACCTCTAAAATTGTCTCCAATTGCTTTTTTATCTCCTCATTCTGTACTGTCACTCTAACTTCCTTTCTACTCTTGGAGCATAGCTGGAACAAGCCCATCTCAGGAACTTGCAGTTACTGTCTCCACCCCTTTGAATGTTTTATGTGCAAATATATTCATGACTCACTACCTTGACCATTTTAACACTGTGATGGCTTGAAGCTATATGGACCCCAGAAAATCATGTTCTTAAAGATAATCCATTCTGGTAGGTTTAAAGCTCTTGGAAGTAGTGCCTTTTGAATAGGTTACTTCCAGTAAGGGCCTTTTGCTTAGGTTACTTCAATAAGGTGTGGCCCAGAGTGGGTCTTAATCCTCTTACTGGAGTCCTTTATAAGAGAATGTAATTCACAAGGAGAAGAGAGAAGGCCACATAAATTAGAGAAAAGGCCATTGAAGCAAGAAGCTGAAACAATGAAACGCATAAGAGAAGGGAGAGGCCGGTAGACACCCTCATGTGCTTTGCCACATGACAGAGGAATCAAGGATTACCAACAGCCATTTTGGGGGGAGAAGGCATCAACTGATGTGCCTTGATTTGGACATCTTTCTCAGCCTTGGAACTGTGTGCTTGTATGCCAATAAGTGTCAATTATAAAAGCCAACCCATTCCTGGTATGTTGCTTTCAACAGCCTAGCAGAACAAAACAGGTCTTGGTACCAGAAAAGTGGGGTGCTGCTATTGCAAATACCAAAAAAAGTTGAAAAGACTTTAAAATTAGCTAATGAATAGCAAAGGGAAGAATTTTGAGATGCTTCATAGAAAAGACCTAGATTGCTTTGAAGAGACTGTTGGCAGAAATGGATGCTAAAGATACTTCTGATGAGGCATCAAAAGGATAAGCTGATAATTGAACTCCTGGGCACAAAGAAAACAGAAATTGATGGTTTGGAAAATTCTGAGCTTCTGGAAACTGAGTTCCCAAAGAATAGTGCACCATGTGAGGATTTTAACAGAATATGGAACCAGTCAGCCATTTCAGTTCAAGTCAGAATTGGAAATGCAGTTATCCAGAAAGTATTTGTAGACAGTCCTAATGTCTGACATTTGGGACTGCTGTGTGAGATATATTAAACCAACAGGTTTTTTGTGAGATCTGTATGAACAGAACAGAAAAGCGATAGTTGAAGGAAAAATTATTTCAAGGCAGAAGCATGGAAGCTGAGGTCTGGACTAAAGACATCTTCTTGAGCCAAGAGTACAGACTGAAATGTGTATTTTGAAAGGGTGAATATGCCCCGGAGCTTGGAGAGGGAAGGCTTTCCACTCATTGTTTCCACCCTTGCTTTCTCAAATGCCTGGGGGATTTTGAAGAGGCTGGCTGCCAGCCAGAAGCTTGAGGAGGGTGTAGCCTGGAGTCTCTGCCCTGTATCCCAATGATTAAGGAGAGTGGAGCCTAGAGTTCATCCATCCCAGGGATGTTTCTTGAGGCTGGAGTCGAGAGCATGGCCATCACCCCAATGCTTGGATTTTGGAGCCCTCAACCCTTTGTTTGCAGAGAGCAGGGCTACTGCACAAACCCTTGAAAGAGGTGTGGTTGATCCTTCATCAAGCCCGGAAGACAAACCATCATTCTATAAATGACTCTGAGGGCTTGAAACCTAACGGAATATTCCCTGCAGGTATTTTGGGAACCCATAACCCATTTTCCTTCCAATTTCTCCATATGGAAAATGGAATGTTTATACTTTAATGCCTTTCCTTTGTGTATTGGAAGCACATAACTTGTTTGATAAGTTTCACAGGTCCACAGCCAGAGGGGAAAATTGTTCCAGGACAGGCCATACATATAACTATTTTTGATGAGACTTGGTAATTAATGTTGTTACTGAAAAGATTTAAGGATTTTTAGGATGTTGTGATGGAATGAAGGTACTTTGCATATGAAAAGCACATGTCCTTGTGAGGTCTAGAGGATGACATGCTATGGTTTGAAGCTGCATGGACATCAGAAAATCATGTTCTTAATGCTAACCCATTCCTGTGGGTGTAAACCTATTGTAGGTAGGGTCTTTTGATTAGGTTACTTCAGTTAAGAGTCTTTTGATTAGGTTACTTCAGTAAGTCATGGTCCAGGGTGGATCTTAATCCCATTACTGGAGTCCTTTAGAAGAAAATGTAATTCAGAGAGAGGAGAGAAAAAGCCACAGAAACAAAGGAAAAAGCCACAGAAGTCAGAAGCTGAAGTAACAAATTCAGGAAGAGGAGGGGGAGACCACAGACACTGACGTGTGTCTTGTCATGTGACAGGAGAGTCCAGGATCTCTAGCAGTCCATTTTTGAGAAGAAAGCATTGCCTGATGATGCCTTGATTTTGGACACTTTTCTCAGCCTTGGAACTGCAAGCTTGTAAGCCTACAGATCCCCTTTGTAAAACCCACCCATTTCTGGCATATTGTTTTTGGCCCAGCAGACTAAAACAAATGCTTTGTTCAAATATCACCTTCTCAATGAAACCGATCTTTATTACACAAATTAAAATTGGGGCTTAATCCCACCATTTTTGATCTCCTAACCAATTGGGTTTTTAATTTAATATTTTTTACTTTTATTATTGTAAAATAGAAACAATTCAAAATTTCCCATTTTATCCACTTTCAGTTGTACAATTCAGTGATATTAATTATATTCATCACATTGTCTCCCATCACCAATATACATTGCCTAATGTTATTCATTACCCATTCTGACAAAATCTGTACCCATTAACCTATAATTCCCATTTCCTCTTACCTCCTGCATTAGTTTGCCAGGACAAACACCATAAAATATGGTGGTTAGTTGCAGGAACTTACTGACTCACAGATTTTGAAGTAAGAAATCTAAAACAAGGCATCACCAAGTCCCTGCTTTCTCTCTGAAGTGTTTAGCATTCTTGTGTATGTTTGTCAAAATCTTTGGAGTTCCTAGTTCTTTCTCATGGCAATATGTCACTCCTCCTGTGTTCTTTTCAGGTTTTCTCTGATATGGCTTCTAAATTACTTCCTTTATAAGGCACCCAGAAATACAGATTAAGACCCACGCTGATTCAATTTGGCTATATGTAAATAGGAGACTACACCATAAATGGTAATACATCTTCATAGGGTCCTACCTAAGAAGGGTAAACACACACAGGAATGCAGTTTGGGCAGTAAAATATATTCATTTCAGACTTTAAAATTAATCAGGCAGATTTAGGCTGTACCTACCAAGTCTCGCATAGAGGAAAACTACATTTTACATTGCTTTGGGAATTTAGTAACAGGGTTTACTGCTCTGTGCACCATTAATGGATTCTTCTTTACAGGCACATTCTGAACTCCATTACCTTGAACACTTGGAAGTACATTTACTTTCTATAACTATAGCAAAGGAAAGACAAAAAGATGGAGAAGCAATTAATCTGATTGTTATCCCATTTACATAAAAGATCCACATTACGATTTATAATTAAATTTCAAATTACCCATTTTCTGATATTTATCTAAAGTAATATTCACCAAATTTGAAACTAACTCAATTGTAAGGATCATAATGAAATTTTTTTTCTAAATCAATACAGTTATCATCTTACATTTGAGAATTCTTTTCTTTTCAATATGTTATCTGCTCATTAAAGAGTAAAAAGATTAACGGACACAAAATGAAATATTCTTCAAACTTTTAATCTTAGTCTAAAAGTGTTTCTCTTCTTAAAGAGGGAACATATATTTTCTGTATTTTCCATCAGAAAAAGTGATTTATGTGTTTTGATATTATACAAGTCATTCATATCATTCCAAAAAATAAGATTGTCCCTTAACTTGATTAGGAATATTGTTCTCACACTAGAATTGACAGAAATAAGGGTCACAGGCAATGCCCTAGAGGGTTATGAGAGAAAGGGGGACCAATGAATATAATTAAAGCTAATGCAACTGTCATGAAGATTAACAAAAAATATCTGTGAATCTGCAGGTTATAAATTCTGTGGATTCTAGAAAAAAACAAACAGGGAAGATAAACTTAGCAGTAATTTAAAAAAAGAGGAAGGTAGCATTGAAAAGAAAAGTTTGGAGGATACCTGAGACAAGGGCTGGCACTGTATTTTGCTGCATAACAAACCATCCCAAAACTTGTGACTTAAACCAAAAGGAATTATTCATACCACAATATTGTGGGTTGGCATTTTGGGTGGAGGCTGAGTTCAGCTAGATTGTGCTTCTGCTCTGTCCAGCCTCAGCATATCTACGCAGGTCACTTGAATGTGGCTGATTACTTTCTGGTGTATTTTGTTTATCCTTACCAGTTGGTCTATTATGTTTAGGCAGCCTAACTTGGGATCACTCACACGGTTCTCTCAAGTTCCAAGAGTTTCTAGAACAGAAGCTACAAGTACTTTGGAGGTCGTGGTATGGACCACTTGCAATATCACTTCCAATAAATCCATTATTACTCAGAACAGTACCTTGGCTCTGTCCACATTGAATAAGAGGGCAATAGATACCATGCAAGAAGAATGGGCAGCATAGTATTCTGTCTACTTTTGCAATCTTCTAAAATTTTCAACTACCCAATTTTTCAAACAATAGTCACTGGGCATCAATAGGAGAATTAAGAACATGAATGACTTAACTGTCACTTGACAAAAGTAAGACTCCTTTGGTAAATGATTGTCAGAGCTGATTTCATGTCTCTGTTTCTCAGGCTGTAGATGAAAGGGTTCAGCATGGGTGTTACCACTGTGTACATAACTGAAGCAATTACATCCTTCATATTGGAATTGTTTGATGGAGGAAAGAAGTAAACAATGGCAAGAGTCCCATAGTAAAGAAACACGACGGAAAGGTGGGAGCCACAGGTGGACAAAGCTTTACAGATCCCCTTTTTGGATGGGACCTTCAGAATGGTGGCCCCAATGTGAATATAAGAACCCAAAATAGCACTTGCTGATAGGAAGACCGACAATGCTGCCTCAGTGAAGATGACTAGCTCATTGAGGGAGGTATCTGAGCAGGTCAGTTTAAAGAGGGCTGTGATGGCACAGAAGTAGTGGGGGATGGTATTGTCAGCACAGAAGGAGAGTTGAGCCAAAAGCAGGGTGTGCAACAAGGCATGGGAAAAAGCAAAGAGCCAGCATCCAGCCACCAACAAGACACACAGCTCCTCCCTCATGATGGTGGTGTAGCGCAGTGGGTGGCAGATGGCCACATACCTGTCATAGGCCATCACTGCAAGAAGAAAGCAGTCAGCAGCAGCAAACATTATGTAAAAATACATCTGGGAAATGCACCCTGCATATGGGATGGATTTATGATTAGTCTGAATGTCCATCAACATCTTTGGGACAGTGACAGATGAGAAAGAGACATCAGTGAAGGCCAAGTGGCTGAGGAAGAAGTACATGGGGGTGTGGAGGCGAGAGTCCAGCCTGATGAGCAGGATGATGAGCAGGTTCCCCAGCACCGTGGTGAGGTACATGCCCAGGAAGAGGGCGAAGAACCCGCCCTGCTGCTCTGGCCGGATGGGGAGTCCCAGGAGGAGGAATTCAGACACGCTGCTCTGGTTCTGCCACCTCATGCTCCTCTTTTATCTCTTGAGAGTTAAGAAACGTGGGAAATGTCAAGGACCTGAAAATAGTGAATATGCCCATAACATTACACTAATTTTCTTTTATTATAAAATTATTGATTTTTAGCTACACATGTTTATTTCTCACACTGTTAACACATGAATCACAAGTCTTTCACATTTTCCCTGCAATAATGCCTTATAACTTCACAATACCAACAAGGTTTCCTTCCATGGAAGGAGGACATTTTTCTTTATTCAATCAATATTTATGGAATAACAGCTTTATCCCAGATAATACACTAAGGCTGAATAGAGAACAAAATGTAAAGTCTCTGTGTCTCTGTGCCAGGCCTTCTGCTGAATAATTTGTATGTATTTCCTCACTTAACCCTCATAGAAGCATTTCAAAGTGGGAAAGTTGTCACTATTTTGCCAGTAAAAAAACTGAATCTAAGAGAGCTGAAGTCACTCCCTAAGGTTACAAAACATGTAAGAGCCAGAAGAAGATTGGGCCCAAGTTTGACTTATGGCAGACACTGAGAATATGATCCCTGACCACTGGTGGAAAAGCACAGGAGTCTTTTGGCCCTTAGAAGAAATATGGCCACTATTGAAAGAAATACTTTTTAAAGAAGGATCAACCAGAAACCATAAATCACATGCACACATAACTTGATGATTGGGAATTCTATTCACCCATGACAACACAGTAAATCTGTGGCTGAACTACCCACGCTGTCATATAAACAAAACATACAAATAATGCACACAGAGATTGTACACACAGCACCCAAGAAACAACACAACCACATGTAAACACAAATACTGGAACAGTCACAAGATAAGTATAAAACACTCAGCAACACATGCAAATCTCATTTCACATATCTATAACTCATACTCTGTGTCTAGACACACATAAGGAAGTATGTGTAAACTAGAAAAATGCCACATTTGTCATAAAGAAATTTCACAAGAAGCACAATTGCACATACGTATAAATTTATACTCAGTCAAAAAACAAATGACACATGTAGCCACACACATACACCCTGATTTGGGGTGATGGATTCCAGCCCCAAAGATACATAGTGCAGGGGAAGCAGCCAGTGTCTGAGTCACTTGGGCCCACTCACTCGCAGGCACAGTCACAGTCATGCAGTCACTACCTACAAATAAATGATTGTAAGTACACAAATGCAATCAGCAAGCACACACAAACATCTCACATACAGATAAATAAATCTTATAAACAAACAGAATATCTCACACATCCACATAACTGAGTATAGGTTTCAAGCCCTCTCTCTTATGCTAGTTATAGGAAAGTCAGAGAAATTGTGCTCCACCTTACAGAGAACATTGGTTTTCCTCCAAATTCTACATTTGCATTTCCGTAGCTATGATGTCTGTTTAATGGATGAGAATTGGGAATTATTACAGGAGAACAGGCTAAATATTTGGGACCATGCACGCAAGTAGTACACTTCCTTAATCAGGGCCAATTTGGAGTGGTATGTTCTTGGTCAAAGGCAGAAAAAATCAGGCTGTGAATCAGGTACAGGGCACACACTCCATCATACACACCATCACACACACACACAAGACAACCAGAGACTGAACTAACAAAGAAATATACATATACCTATATTACACTTGCAAAAAAAAAATCCCACCAGAAATATATATGCAAATCTATAATCCCACAGATATACCTTTCCCACTGAAAAATTCCCAGCTCACTCTGAGCTTTGCCAGTCCTTGGTGGTCTCAAGAACCTTCTGATCCACTATCCTGAGTCTCCACTTCTGTTGACACCATGAACAAAAGAGTAAGTGAAAGACTGCTAGGCCAAGACCTTGAGAGCACTCTATGTATGACCTTGAGCTCCAGAATAATGAGTAACAGGTTTTCTTTTTAGCAACAGAGAGGACTCAAGAAAGTCCCTAAGGTCCTGGCAAAGAAAATAATCTAGTAGGCTAATTACCTCCAATTTCCCATCAGACCTTGGGGAGGAGCCTGGGCAGGTACTGGAGAGACTGGACTAGTAGAGCCTCCAGAGAGTTTGTCCCAATTACGAGGGACACCCAGGGTTTCACTTTGCCTGCACAGAGTTCCGGCTGTAGGCAGGAGTGGCTCAGGCATCCTCTGATTTTGATGTAACCAATGCATTATGACAGACAAAACTGGAACTGGGTCTGGACAGTACCTTTCATTAATTGTTTTGGTTCTCTGTACTACTTTATTTGCATACAACTAGGTCAATTCATTGAAAGTAAATTAGTAGTATAAATAATTCTACAAAGAGTCTCACTGAAAATGTTAAAACATACGGTAAATTAGAAATAATTAGGAAATAATAATCTCATAGTAAATTTACTACTAATGACAAAGGTAACAAACAGCATGTATGCTATGTGAAAAGTGGACAAAGTAATCCTAATATACGGTAAAACAGGAATAAGATGAGAAAACTCAGATAAACTCAGTAAAAAAGTGAAAAATCCCATTTTGAATACTGAGAAATCAGTAATTGAAAATGAAAAATAAGGCTTATGAAAATAAATGGATTTTAAGAACTGTAAAGCAGTCCTTGACACCTATCAAATTTTTAAATATTCCTAAAGTGCTATCATGAAGACCCAATGGAATGGGTTTTAAAAAAAGTTTTGGGGAATATAAAAGTTTACCAAAACCAGAATGGACAAGGTCTTTCCCTTTTTATATATTGTATTCAATTTTCTAAAATTGTGTATGAATATTTGTATCCATATATGTAAAGACTTGGTGGATAGTGCCCTTTATTGCAGCGTGTATGTCTGGTGTTTATGTTAGAATAATGCTGGCCTCATAGAATGAGTAAGGAAGTGTCTTTGTTTCCTGGCTGCTAAAACATATATCATGCAATAGGTTGGCTTAAACAACAGGAATTTATTGGCTCAAGGTTTGATGCTACAAGACGGCAAAATGGAGATGTTATCACAGAAAATCTGCTGTGATCCCTGGAGGTCCTTGTCTTTTCTGTCACATGGTGATGTCCCCTCCTTTCTCTTCCAGGTTCCCTTGACTTCCAGCTTCCTGCTCCTCCCCATACCTTTCCAACTCTATTATTCAATTTCCTCTGCCTGTAAAAGACTCCAGCAATCCAGATTAAGAGCCAACCTGTTTCAGCTGGTGACACCTTTACCAAAAAATGTCTTCAAAACTTTCTCTTTACAATGGGTTCACAACATTGAATATTAAATTTAAGAAAATGTTTTGTCTGGGGTACATAATTTAACCCACCACAGAAGGTATTAAGTCCTCTTCAATGTTTTGAAGGGTTTGTATAGAATTGATATTATTTCTTCTTTAAATGATTAACAACATATAGCAGTGACCATCTTTGCCTGTAGGGTTTTCTGATAATGTTCTAATGGAAAATTAAATTTCTCTAATTGATTTACAACTGTTCAAAGTCACCTATACCTTGTTTCTACTCCAGTTTTGTCAGCCTTATTGCTGTATAATTAACTTACAATAAATGTCAGATATTTAAAGTATACAATTTGATAAGTTTTTACATGTGGATATACTCAGAAAACCATCATGACAAATATTTAGCAAAAATATCCAAAACCCTCAAAGATTTACTCA
>PVKH010027862.1:0-12945 GCA_004027955.1 Chaetophractus vellerosus | reverse complement strand
ATATATAAATTAGATTATGTTTGTAAGCTAATCTGTTCATCTGGGCATGATTAAGTTATGAGTAGGGCGTTAACTGCCACGTCAGTGAGACCTTGAGCCCCACCCCTTGGTGGGCATGGTCTCAAGTATAAAAGGCTAGACAAGAGGAAGCAGATTGAGAAAAGCAGATTGAGAAAAGCAGATTGAGAGAAGAGATTTGGAGAAGGAGATTTGAGAAGCAGTTCTGATGTTGGAGTGAGCCGTTCGCCCGATAGTCTACAGCTGCCTTGTGGAGAGACGCAACACATAGAAAGCCTCATGGTCTACAGCTGAACTCGTGAAGGAAACAGAAGCTAAGCCTGGAGAGAAACGCAGCCCCGGGAACACAGGAATCCGGAAGCCTGAACCCTGGAGACGTCGGCAGCCATCTTGCTCCAACACGTGGACTTTGGTATGGGAAGAAATTTATGCTTTGTGGCCTAGTAACTGTAAGCTTCTACCCCAAATAAATACCCTTTATAAAGACTGACCAATCTTTGGTATATTTCAAAAGGCACTCCTGTGGCTGACCAAAACAATGCTCAACTGATTTTTTTTTTGGGGGGGGGGAATAATAAACCTTATTTTTAGAGAAGTTTTATATTTACATTTACAGAAAAATTGCACTGAAAATACAGGGAATTCCCAAATAACTCTCCCCCCACACCCATTATTTCCCCTATTATTAACATCTTATGTTAGTGTGGTTTTGTTACAATTGATGAACCAATATTGAAGCACTGCTACTAACCAAAGTGTATAGTTTACATTATGGTTTACACTTTGTGCTGTATAGTTTTATACTTTGACAAATGTATAATGTCATGTATCCTTCACTACAGTATCATACAGAACAATTTTACTGCCCTAGAAATGCCCTGTGTTCCACCTATTCATCCCTCCCCCTCCCTTCTGAGCCCTGGCAACCGCTATCTTTATATCAATGTTACAAGCTCTTCTGTTTCTATAAGATAATAACTACAATAACAAGGTCTACTTTGGTCTTCTTCAACCTTGAGGGATTTGGGACGATGTTTGCTCTGACTGCTTCAGGCTGAGAGAGCACTTAGATATTACGGGGTAGATGGAAGGAATTGTTTTGCTTGCAGTTATAGCTACTCCTTGTTTTTAGGGATGGGACTTGTCTATTTTCATCTTGTTTTGTTGGTTGTCCAGGGCAAGCCTGAAGAACTGGATGGTAGGAGTTGGCTGCAACTCTGCTGGGATTCAGGACTCAACTGGCTTATGAAAAATCCAAAGATTTAAGTCTCTAAAATATATATCATATCAGGTATCTTGAAAATTGTAGGTTCAAACAAATAAAAGGAGTAGAAGAATCATGAGTAGGGAATTATAAATGAATATAACTATGTTATATTGAGGAAATAGATTATCATATATTCCCAAATCAGGCCCGCCAAAGGGGTGTTGGTTTCATGAAGTTGTGTGCCTTGCCTCTCATCAACTGATTTTTGATAAAGGTGCAACAGCAATTCAATGGAGAAGGAACAGACTTTTCAACAAATGATGCTGGAGCATATCTATAGACAAAAAAATGAATCTCAAACTATACTTTATCTCTTATACAGAAATTAATTCAAAATGGAGCATGGACTTAAATGTTAAATGTAAAATTATAAAACTTTTAGTAAAAACATAGAAGAAAATCTTTGGGATCAAGCTCTAAGCAAAGAGTTCTTGGACTTAACACCAAAAGCACAAGTCAGAAAAGGAAAAATTGATAGACTGGACTTCATCAATATTAAAAACTTTTGCTCATATAGAGAAGATGAAAAGACAAATTGGAGAGGGGGGAAATATTTGCAAATTATATGTCTGACAAAGAACTAGTATATAGACAATAAAAAAGCTCTCTCAAAATTCAACAGTTAAAAATCAAACAATTCAGTTAGAAAATGGGCAAAATACATGTGCAGACATTTCACTGAAGAGGATATACTGATGGCAAAAAAACACATGAAAAGATATTACATATCATTAGCCACCAGAGAAATATAAATTAAAAACCACAAGATATCACCACACACTTATCAGAATAGCTAAGAAGAAGAAGAACAACAAAAAAACTCCAACAACAGATGTTGGCAAGGATGTGGAGAAACTGGATCACTCATACATTGCTGGTGGAAATGTAAATGGTATAGCCACTCTGGAAAAGAGTTTGGCAGTTTCTTATTAAACTGAACAAGTAGTTACTATATGATGTAGCAATTGTTCTCTTGGGTATTTATCCCAGAGAAATGAAAATTTATCTTTATATAAAAACCTGTACACAAATGTTTCTAGTATTGCAAATCTAGTATTTATTTGCAATAGTCCAAAACTGGAAATAGCCCAGATGTCTTGCAACATGTGAAAGGTTAAATAAACTGTGATACAGCCATACCACGGAATACTATTCAGCAATAAAAAGATGCAAACTAGTGATACATGCAACAATTTGGATGAATCTCTAGAGAATTATGCTGAGTCAAAAAAGCCAATCCCAAAAGGTTACATACCGTATGATTCCATTTTTACAACACTTTTGAAATGACATAGTTTTAGAAATGGAGAAAAGATTAGTGGTTTCTAGCAGTTAGGGGTGGGGGAGGGCAGGTGGGAGGGAGGAGTGGAACTGTTCCGTACCTTTACTGTTGTGTTAGATACGTGAACCTACACATGTGAAAAATTTATATGGATCTAAAGATGCACTCATACAAATATATACAGGAAAATGTGAATAAGATTTGTCAATTGTATCCATATTATTTTCCTGGTTGTGGTACTAAACTGGAGTTTTACAAAATGTTATCCTTTGTGGGAATTGGGTAAAATGTTCCCAGGATCTTTCTGTATTATTTCTTTAACTACATGTGAATCTACAATTATCTCAAAAAAAGTTTCATTAAAAAAAAAGAAGTCATTGCCAGCATTCTACCCAAAAGATTAGACTCATAAGAGCAAATGGGTTCCTCTTCAGGTTCAGATGTTAGACCTGATCTTGTGTTTTGGGTTAATAATGCTCTCTAAATCACACTTTGGATGAGGTGTCCTTATTTTATTTTCAAAGTAGATAAAAATATAAAAATACATTAAATTGAGTTGAAATGCTTTAGGCTAGGGATGGTGCTTCTGCCCTCACTGGGCCAGCCATGAGACAGGTTCTAGTGCCTTTGCTGCTGTCCCTCAGGACAAATAAGTTCATTTTCTCTGGCTAGGTTTTAGGTGAAATAAGATGCTCGCTATTGACACAAATGGCTGCTAAAGGGATTGGAGAATAATATTCCAGTACTTGACCTACTTGGGAGGAAAGTTCTAATGTAGGTTTTGTCCTTCCTTACTGAAGCCCCTAGAAGCTCAGCTTTGACAACTCTCTGCTGAACCAATGGCAATGTTTATTATTTTTATTAACTGTCTTGAAGGAGTTATAGTGCTTCTTCATTTGTTGTAGTAGTCAGGGTTCTCCAGGGAAACAGAACCTACAGGGGATTTAACATACATATATATAAAGTAAATATTATGAGATTTATTATAGGAATTGGCTCACACAGCTGTGGGGATGGGCAAGTCCAAATTCCATAGGGCAGGCTGCAAGCTAGGAAATCCAATGAAGATTTTGATGAATTCCCCAGGAGAAGCTGCCTGGCTGAAGTAGAGATGGAAATTCGCCTTTCTGACTGCTGAAATCATCAGTTCTGCCTTTAAGGCCTTCAACTGCTTGCCTCAGACTTCTCTCATTGCTGAAGGCAATCTCCTTTGTTGATTGTACATGTAACCGGCCACAGATGCAATCAACTGATTGATGATGTAAATCCATGAAATGGCCTCACAGTAACAATCAGGACGGCACTTGTTTTATCAAACAACTGGAACCAGAACCTGGTCAAGATGACACATGAACGTAACCATCACATTTGACCTATGAAATGCATTAACCATCACATTTGACCAAGCAAATGCATATAGGAATTGAGAAATCTGAGAGGCAATGGTAGAGTTAGTCCCTAGTTCTATCTAGAATATCTATCTGTAATATCAACCTAGCATTAACCCTCTTTTCTAGAAATCTTCATATGTCACACCAGAGAACTGTGATATTATTTCACTGATGTGTAAGGCTTTGCTGTATAACTTGAGATTTTAAAATGTGTTCTTGTAGTTTTGCTTTTTATCTCAAAGTGGTTTTAGACAAAGATTGATTTTTTTTTCTAGTAAAAATTCACAATGTCTAACAGCTCATGTTCTAGTTGTTTTCTCATTAATTAACAGCACTGTTCATTAAAAAACACAGTGACCTTTGTCTAATCTACAGGCTGTCTGCTGTGACCATTAGTTTTTTCCTGGTTTTATGCCATCAAATAGCATTTTTGTGAAGATGAAATGCCAACATTATAAACCCTGTGACATTTGCACCAATTCTTGAAGAGCTGTGGCTAATTAGACATACAAAATTGGAGCTATCGCTTCTATTCAGAATATCAACATAATCAATTTCCAGCTATTTTTGCTCCTTTTTGTTGTGTGTGTATACTTAAAGCAACATAGGGCCAGCAGGACAGCCTGTCTCCTCACATAATCCCTACAGGGAAAGAATCTGTGACGTAAGCTGAGTCTTAAATCACAAAGAAAGCATCAGTCAGATGGGTTGCAGTTATAATTCTTGGTTAATTTGGAAAACTCTTCTAGTATAATAAAGACTAAGGAAATGAAATTAAAATCTAGAGATGGCGCCTCACTTAAATCAGAATGAAGAAATAAATATACAAAATAAATCATCTTTTGGAATTTTGTGTATTTGAAGAACAGAAAAATATCCTAAATACATGTTACTAACCATTAAATATAGGACTTCTTGTGCCATCATCAATCTAGCTACCTTTCAAATTCTCCTCACTTTTTGGGAAGGTATGCACACCAACAGTTATACACAAACACACACATGTACAGTATTAATGTATCAGGAGAGAATCTGAAGGAATGAATGTTTTTTACCCAAAGGCACTGACTTGACCCTTTATCTCCCAGAGTGGAAGACATTAACATTTTAGGAATCATGCTGGTGATGGAGGGTAGTGGTGTTGAGCTGGGACAGAACTTTTCAGTACTAAGCTGCCTAGTAGACACTGAGTGGAGGTGTGGGGAAGGGGACATAGAAGCAGGTGTGGAGTAGGGGAGAGGGGCGATCAGAACAAAGTGTGAAGAGTCATCCATGCTTCCTGGCTTGGGGAAAAGTGATTGAGAAAGTTTCGAAAAACAGAAAAACGGGTTGCTCTCATTGGCAGTAAGGCATAGGAAGATATTGATAGAAGAGTTCATTTCAGGAGCTCCAGGAAAATCAAGTGCCTCTAGAGGTCTCCCCCTCTTTGGCTGTTGGTTAATCCCTGAAATTTCTCTAGAAATGACATATCCCTTTGTCTTGATTTTTTTGCACCTATGAAATCTCCCTCTGAAAAGTAATTCACTAAACCACACTTACAGGATAATGTTCATTTATCCTTTAGTTTCTTCAGAAGGGTACAGGAAAGGGAGTAGTTTGAAAATGTTGTTTGAAAGGACCAATTGACACTTTGTATCAGAGAAGGGTTAAGAGTAGGTTTTCATCAGGTGTTGAAGTCACAGGTTGGGTGCATCACAGGCTGGGGGCAAAAAGGGGGTGTCTCCTTACTGAGGAGCACAGCAGGACTACAGCAGTGGGAAACAGCAGGACATTGTTGGTTTACTCCACAGTTCAGCCTAGGAGTAGTCTGATGCATCCTAGCTGTCTACTAAGCAGCTTAGTGCTGTCAGCTTGGACACCAGGATGAGGACTTCTGCCCTCTTGTAGTGATTTTAGGCACTTAGGGGTGGGCTGGCTGCTGTCAGGTGCTATAATGCCCACTTGTTCTTAAAGTTATACCTGCATCAGGACAAAGGATGTCTTAGGCTTTCCACTCCATCTGCCACGGTAGAGTCTACCCATGGGACAGGACCTCAGTGTCCTTTGCTGAGGAACTTGTGCTATCAACACAGTGGGCATTCACTCAGGTTCTCTTTTCTCCTCTGCTGGGCAAAGAAAACAGCTCAATGAGTTCTTCTCTGTTGTCTTCCCTCCCCCATACCCTCTAATTATACTTTAATTTGTTTGAGGTTTATATATGTTGAAAGGACCAATTGACACTTTGTATCAGAGAATGGTTATGTGTCTAGCAGGGATCAGAATCAAACCTCTAAATCATGAACTCCTAGCTAGAATTATTGAAAGCACTTTGAAACACCTTGAACAGAACCCAGATGGTGATTCTGCTACAATTTTACCAAATAATCACAAATGAACCAGTTCAACTTGGAATTGAGTCTGAAAGTTCCAAGTCAGATAAAAATGAGAATGTCAAGATAGTCTCCAAAATGAATGAAATCAAACCACTTTTTCATTTGATTCAAATAGCTAATGTTCAATTTCTCATTAACCTGTAGGCTTTGCTTAATTTTAAGAACTCTATTGGTTTGCCCCCAAATAATACAGCTAGCAATTTAAAATTAACACTGCTGCCGAAATAAAATTATGCCATTCTATTAGCTTTTATCATAAGAAGATGTGCAAGGGCAATAGTTTTTCTTAAATTGTAAAAATTTACACAAAATTCCTTAAAACAAACAATGTATTTCAATGAAGAAAGACATCCTGGCCTTAAGAAATTAGTTAACTCCAGCTAAGTTGACTATAAAGCCAATCTTATCTTCTGTTGGTGATATCTGTCATATGGGTAAAAAGCTCCCCATCTGGACTGAGGTGGACATCTGTGACAAGACAAGATTTGGGATGGTTTCTGTGTACTAAGAGGCTAGAATTCAGTAGGCTCTTGGAGAACTTTCTGAACTTTTAACTATTTTTACTAGGGAGTTATATTTCTAACCTTACAGTTGGCCTTCCCTAACCAAAGAAATTGCTCTTACACTGGAAGATCCCCAGACTTCCAGAAAATTTGTCCCTTCCTTCTGCCTTTTGTAAGGTATTTACATTGTGTAGTCTAACTACTCTGCAATGTTTACTTCACTTATAGATGCTCTGCTTTTCTTGAATTCACTTTACAAATGCATACTGAACACGGCACTAAACATACTAAAGATGAACAATGTCTTCTACCACTTTTGAGGAGTTTATAACCTATGTGGGGAAGACACACACACACACACACACACACACACACACATGAAAACACACAAAATGATGTGCTGTGTGAGTGGTAGTTCCTTGTAAAACGACTCATCTATTTTGAAACTCCTCCACCCAGGGCCCTCACTAAATGTTGAGGACCCCTTCAGTTCAAGGCTAATGGTTCAGTAAAAACCAATGAACATATTGCTTTATCAATCCATTAAGATCAAAATTCTGAAAAAGAGCTGTCTAAAGGTGAAAACATTAGAATAAATTAGTTGGCCTGATTTTTATTTTGATAATCTGCCTATTCAGCTTTGTTGACACTAACTGCAATGAGAGAAAGAATGTCTTCCTACCACAAGATATCTTCATGTCAGTATGTGCTTGTTTTGATTACTCTAAGGTATAGGCTAGTAACAGTAATCACCCAACTTCATGCCTATGATTTACAGCATGAACAATTTTGTTTTCATTTTGGTCATCTGATGATATAAATATTTTACTTCTTACTAGAACCATACAACATTTGGCCATTGGCTAAGAAAGGTTCTTAATGTTTTAGGCAGAATTCCCAAATGTCTTGGTTTTTGGAGGAAATGGAACTTCAGGGTAGAACCAAAGTGGCTTCTAAAGGCCAAGCAGAAAGCAGCCAGTGCTTTACTTATTCAGTAATAAGGAAGGCAGAGGTTGTGCTGGTGAAGGGATCAAGCCTCTAGAAATTCAACTAGTGAGCTGTCCAATAGCATGATGCTCTACTCGGTGGTAGACTGTATAGCACAACTCTTGTCAAAATGGTGGCATAAACTGGAAGAAACAGAAACTTTTGCAACCATATCTCTCAGAGGAGAAGAGGCTAAGGGCAGGGTGGTGCTGGAGTCCAGCAGCCTTTCCATGCCCATAAACTACAGGCTGAATTGTAAATCCCCATATGCCATTGGAAGAAATCCCTGTGCCTCCTTGGGCCATCTGATCCACTTTCCTTCTGGGTCTAGAAGGAAAGTAGCAGAAATGGAGCCATTTGATTCAAAACTTAGTCTTGGCTTCCTACTCTCATACCCAGGATGATTGTTTTCTCTTATAAGCACCAAAATGCATTTTATTGCTCAAGATTGTACATTTTCCCTATTACAACAGCAGGTGTTATTGGTGTCAAGGTACTCTGTAGGTAACATGAGTAATATCCTTTGGAGATCTTCAATTGGTAGAAAAACACATACCTATCTCTGTGCATATTGTATGCACATTAGCACATGAACTTGCACTTACACTTTTAAGCATACTTGCACAAAAGCTTTCAGTACTGATGTTGAGGCATAGTCAACTAGACTCATGGAGAAGAACAGGAGAGTGTATTAGTCAGCCAAAGGGGTGCTGATGCAAAATAACAGAAACCTTTTGGCTTTTATAAAGGGTATTTATTTGGGGAAGAAGCTTATAGTTACCAGGCCATAAAGCATTACTTACTTCCCTCACTCAAGTCTGTTGTCATGTGATGGAGCAAGATAGCTGCCAATGTTCAGCCTTCCTCTTTCTCTTAAGGTTCTATGGTCAGGGTCTCTAGGCTTTGTCAGGCAAAAGGCTCGTGTCTTTTCCCAGGGCCTTCTCTCCTTCCTCAAGACCAAGATCCTCTGTGTGCTTACTTCCCGGGGCTCCAGCTCAAAAACTCTGTATCAGAACTCCAACTCTGTCCTTTGTCATGTCTTTTATCTATAAGTCCCCATCCACCAAGGGCGGGGACTCAATGCCCTACTGACGTGGCCCAATCAAAGTCCTTATCATAATCAATTAAAAGTGATACCTCTGACAGACCAGTTTACAAACATAATCCAATAACTATTTTTGGAATTCATAAACAATGCCAAACTGCTACAGAGAGGCATAAATCTGAGAATGAAAATCTATGAAAGGCTATTAATAGAAATATATCACCACAAACAGTATATAGCAGCTCTCAGTGCAATCTCTGATAAATGTAAAAAAGCATCTTGAAAGAGTATAAATCAATGGCATTGTAACACTCCTCCATTAATAACACTTTCTAAACTGAAGGGAAATTAGTTTTTTTCCCATTGTGAACATCTAGATCTTGAAGAAAAATCAAATATATGCAAGATCATTTATTTCAATAATTTGGATTTTATTAACCATGTGAGTCTTCACAGTGTATCCTTTATGAAATCTGTCATGAGTCTGGGTCATTTATTTATGTCTCTAATTGTTTCTAGTCATCTGTCAAAAATCATTCAAGACTAGTCATGCCATAAATCAAGTATGCTCTTAAATTGAGTAAGATGAAAGGTCTGTTCATAGATAACCTTGAACTAATTTAATAAGCTTCTCTGCCTGTTGTTCATTTTGAATCATTAGAAAAATAGATTAAAAATTAGTATGTTTTCTATGCCTACTGGTTTAAGAAAAACTGAGATGAGGTTAAAAAAAAAAAAAAAGACAAGAAAACTACCTGGGAAATTTCCACTTTTTAAAAGAGTTTTAGAGTGCTGGTTTTTATGATCTCTGTATTGGTCAGGGTTCTCTTGAGAAACACAACTAATAGGGTGTGTGTGTGTGTGTGTAGATATTATGAGTTTTTAAAAAAATAGGAATTGGCTCATGCAACTGTGGGTATAGGCAAGTCCAAATTCCAGGTCACAAGCTGAGAACTCTGATAAAGGTTTTTGATGAATTCCCCAGGAGAAGTTGGCTGGCTGAAGTAGAGATGGAAATTCTCCATTCTGACGCTGAAATCATCACTTCTCCTTTTAAGGCCTTCAACTGATTGGATGAGACTTCCTTCACTGTTGAAGGCATTCTCCTCAGTTGATTGGAGAAGTAATCAGGCATAGATGCAATCAACTGATTGATTATTGAAATCCACAAAATAGCCTCACAGTAACAATCAGGCCAGTGCTTGCCTGACCAAACAACTGGATAACATCACCTGGCCAAGTGGACACATGAACTTAACCATCACAATCCCTAAGCATGTGGCCATTATTTATAGATTTGATATATAGTGAATTATCCCAACAGTTGAATCCAAGTATCCCCTGTCTTGGATTTTTGGGAGTAACCTCTGTCTCTATCCCAATCCATTTCTCTTTTGTGTTATTAATCAACCCAGGTTCTGATAGAAGTTTGTTCTTCTGAAGTCTCCCCACTAGAAAGAAAATGCCGTATCTTGCTAGGTACAGCCTTTCAGACAGAGATGACTACTGTTATACATGAACCATCACCCTATTTGCCCATAATAGTATTGGGGATGTTATTGTGGTCAAACACCTCTACTGCAATCATCAACATATCTTAATTAATACACCACTGCCTGCTTGTCATCCATCATGCATATCTGCCAAACAACCTCTGATTAGGGATGGGCTCCATCAGCAGGGTGAATTGCCATCCTGGACTGATTTGGAAAATCACTTAGTGTAGGAGGGAACTGATCTGCCACAGTAACTAGAAACCCTGCCCTGCTCTCCTGCTTTTTTATTTGGTTGTAGGTTTTTCCTAACCAGGCAACTTGACACTTGATTTGGATACCATGGTAGGAGTATAAGTATATAATAGGACTGATTTACAATTTTAGCTGATAAAGCTTCCTGTGCACAATTAGTGGCAAAAGCCATGGAAATATAGACCCATACATTGACTTTACAGGATGTGAACAAGGAGTAGGCTAGGAGCAAAAATAACTGTCTATTCAGAAATAAGGCTCTGATCCAGAAAAGAATGCATTTGAGAGGGAAAGTACACTCCTAACCATTTCCTAAGCAGCATGATGCAGATGTAAAGTGATACAGAAGTGTCAAGTTGACCTTCTGTAAAACCTAGACAAAAAAATTCCCAGAGCAAGGTGCTCTGGAAAGCACATTTATAGCCTGGCTTGGAGTGCACAGGGGTATCTGAGGTGGAGGAAAAAGAAACCAGGAACTCACAGAGGTGGGTTCTCCTTTTGAAAGAAGGAGGGCTATGGGGAAAGTTACTTTGGCCAAAAGGAAACAGCTCTCCTCTCCATTGTCTGTGTCCTTCCTTTTCATCCTGGCCTACTGTCCAGGCCGGTCCACGAAGCTCCAGGGAGGGAATGCTGCCAGGCCAACCTCAAGGTGGCCTCAGTGTGGCCACGTCCATCACGGCCTCTTTTCTTGTCCGAAGCCCCATGAGTCTCTATGCAGGTGTGGGAGTGGGAGAGACTCCTCCCTGCTGATTCCACCCCCTAGGCTCTTATCTTGGGAGGCAGGGAACAGAACTGTATAAAAGTGAGAGTTTGTTGTTGTTGTTTGATAATGAGTATTTAAGAGTCACCCAAGGTGCAATTTTCAAAGACTAGCTTTATATATCCAAGATTTGCATCTTATCAGAGTATAGCTTGTTTATACTGTTTAAAGTTCCCAGTTTTACAATCTCTTCCATTATTTTACTTTGTGTGCATAGTAAATGTAGGTTCAGTGGAATCTTTTCTTCAAGAGCACAAATACAATTAATCACATCCATTCAACCTCCACTAATTCAGAATTTGTGATAATTCTACTAGAGTTTGGTTGATGCTTACTTTCATACCATTTATTATAAGAAGATTTACTAGGCAAATTTGGAGTAGAGATAAGAAGACAAGGGGGAAGGTTTAACATATTTAAGAAGAAACACTTTTCAAGATCCATAATAGCACTAATTTGCATCTGAAAAATTAATTAAAACAAACCCAACTGGATCCTTATTTAGCAAGTGTGCTAGCAGAGATTCCCTAAGTAGAGACTCAATGGAAATTTGGTAAGAAAATGCCTCCTCCGAAATTCTAATTACTCCCTTTCAATCATCTTAAATGTTTCCCAAACATAGAGGTAATCATTCCAATAAACTAAAGCTTGCTGCATAAATTAGCATGCTTATTTGTGTCAACTATTAGGCCCTGTGATCTTGTGTGGAAGCCTCCAGCCTGGTGGAAGCATGACAAGTTAAACACGAGGAAGAGTCAACAGTTGATCCAAGCAGCTTAGGATCCATTTCCATGGCTCTATCTTTACCAGTTTCTTGCTCTAAATCTGCAGGTTCAGTTTTTTTTTTTTCAGTTTTGTTTTATTAGAAAAGTTGTGAGCTTACAAAACAATCATGCACAATGTGCATAATTCCCATACATCACCCCTCCAGCAATACCTTACATTATTGTGGAATATTTGTTACAGATTATGAAAGAACATCATCAGACTATTACCACTAACTGTATTCCAGAGCATACACTTGGTATATTTTTTTCCACACACCTCCCACCATAATTAATACTATGCATTAGTGCTGTATACTTGTTATAGTTTATGAGAGAACACTCTCATATTTGTACAATTAACCACAGTCCACTTTGTATCTCTCTTGTGACTTGCCCCAGTAGATAGACCTACTTGTCTCTCTCTCCCTGTTATTGATCCCAAAGGGCTGGCCCCTGAAAATCTAAAGAACTACAAGTTCTCTCCTAGGGAAAGCAGCACAGATACTTGATTAGGCTACTGTCAAACAGTAGGATCATTAATTTGGTCATAGTGGGACACTCAGAACAAAGTGCACAAAATGGAGATTCCACCATGGAGATTCATTCATTCATAGCAGAGCACAGGGGATAGGAGCATGGAGGGGTTTTGCCACTTACTAGCTGTGTGACTTCGGGCAATTTAACCTAACCTTTCTGTGTCTCAGTTTTATTCTCTATAAAATGGGAACAATAACTCCTTCTTTATAGGGTTGTACCAGGGTTTAAATGAGTTAATATTTATAAAGTGCTTAGAACAGGACCTGAT
>PVKH010027861.1:0-12737 GCA_004027955.1 Chaetophractus vellerosus | reverse complement strand
AGCAAGCCTGGGGCTAATTGCATCTGCATCAATCAGCAAGATTGGATGAAGAATGGATGACGCTGTTATCCATTCAGTTGACTGCTTATAAAAGGGAACTGATTTCAACATTCGGAGAGAATTTCCCAGCTCGTCGTTTGACAGCGAACTTCTCCCAGGAACTCATCGACGACCCTTCATCAGTCTTTCATCAGAGCAAGCTCATCGAGGACCCTTCATCGGCCTTTCGTCGGAGCCCCTGGCTTGCAGCCTGCCAGCGGAACCTGGACTTGTGTATCCCCACGGTCACGTGAGAGACTCTTATAAAATCTTATATTTTTAACAAAGATCTCGTGTTGATTCTGTTTCCCGAGAGAACCCTGACTAGAACAGATGTCTGCACTACTTTCAGTTAGACACAATTTGCCAGGAGTTTTACCCTCACTTAATATATCTGGAGTGGGGGAGGGAAGCCATTCCTGGCAGCTGGAGGTTTAATAACTCATGATTACTTCTTTTGGCTTCTTCATGTTTCTGACCCTCATTCTTCTAGGAGTTGGTAAGTGGTGTTCCAGTTTGCTGTGCCCCAAAGCAGGTCCCCATGGCAGCCTCTGGCTTTTTCTTGTTGTTTTAGTGAAAGCCAAGACTTATATGCCTAACCTGTCAGCCATGTTCCCACAATCCTCTCATGCAATTGCATTTATTTCTACATTTTTTTTGTTCTATTTCACTTCAAGTTTAACCAGTAGTTTCATCTAAAAGTCGAGTGCTAACAAAGTTCCTAAATGTTTGGAAAAAGAGACTTTTCAAGAAACTCATCTATAACCCAGATTCTACTCTGGTGGGTCTTGGTTCTGAGTTGCTTCTGCATCCCTGTCTCAGTAGGACCATTATTACTGTGGACATGCCTGGCACCACCCCCTGAAAAAGGGTTTGCTAAGCAGAAGCCCACACTTCCTGCTGCCAACTAGGATCCTGGGTCCCTGCTTCCTTGCTTGAATTCCGATGTTCTGGGCTCTAATCATGAGAACTGGCTTTTGTTTTCCTCTTCATTTTGAGTTCCCATCAACTTGAAACCCCATTCTTTTATGGGATCCAAATTCTCCTCATAGATGTTTGTTGATTTCCTAATTGTGCTCCTTTGTTTGCTGCATGATGGGTACATGTGGTAGGTAAGATGCATAGAATCATCTCCATTATGGAGCTTAGGGGAAAATGGTGGAGAGAGATATTAACTACAGTGTTTATTATCTTAGTAGATCAAGACTTGTTGGCAAACACTGCTTAAGGCTGGGTACCATACTACCTGCTTTTTCATTTTTATATCATCCACCAAGTATTTATTATTGCTTGTAAGATGGATTGTTTTAGTTTTGTTGCAATAAAATAAAAAATATTAATTGTTGACTCCTCTGGATGATTGAGGGTTCCAGCATATGCAATCCTCAGTTGTCCCCCAGCCAGTGCTGCCTGTTTTGTGCATAGATGGATCTAAGAAAAGGCTTTCTGCTCACACTATTCTTTTGCTGTTTTGATGGTACTGTACCTCTTGTTTCCAATTTGAAGGGTTTGTATCAAAATTTTCTAAACTTGAATTTTTGTTTGCAAACTAAAACATATTAAATAACTCAAAACAACAGAAACTTTTCAGATATAAAAATATCACTAGGATGGTTTAACACATTATCTCACTGTGTATAAAATATCAATGTTTGTAAAACCATTTTCTTATCCTGCTCAGATGTAAGGAGTAGAGAGAGTAATTAAGAAGAAAACTAGAACTAAAGTTAAATTTGTGGTGCTTTTCTTAACATTAGAGAGCTGGAGTCCCTCTGAGGCATGACTGGGTCCAGAGGTGGCCATGGTAACAAGTATCTGGGGTGGAGAGCTGCCAATTACCTTGGACCTGAAGCAAATCTTCTGGAATGACACTAGGACTTTGGGTACAGAGGAAAAGTGTGTGAGGGAAGAGTGACTGATTCCAGCAGAGGATAGCCACCAAAAGAAAGTGAGCAGAGTTCCTCAGACTTGAGAAGCCACACGATTCACATGTTCTTCTTAAAATTTAAGATTCTTGCATGTAATATCCAGAAGTTCTGATTAAAAACATTTGTGCCCTGGAATAGACATTTTATATAATACTCTAGGTGACTTTGATGCAGGTGATCTAGAACCTTACTGTGGGAAATATCAGTCTGGATAGTTGCTCAGCCACCTGGCATGCCCTTCCAATGAAATAGCATATTTTAAATAAAATAGCAAAAGCAAGAATGATCTAAAACTAGAAAAAGTCATTAGCTTAATCCTCATGTTCTGAGGTATGGAGTATGGAATTATCTTTTCATAAGTGAGTTATGGAGAAAATAGTGTCTTCACAGGTGAGTTACTGCCAGGCAAAGAAAGTGTTAGGAAAATAATTTGAAAATATAGAAGAGTTTATTTAATTGTGGAACAGGACATCTCAATGGTACATTGAAAGATTTGAGGAAGGATAAAAGGAGGTGTACAGGAAGAAAAAAGGATTCCATTTTGGAAATAGTAATGTTGAAAAATGTAGACTGAAATATGTTTACAATTTGGGAAGTAACTGAAGAAAATTGTGATTAAAGGTACTGTGGACTTAGCTCTGTGCCTATTTGTCAACATTCATTTTTATATTTTAATCAAAATGTTTATTGAATGTATACTGTCTCAAGCACTGTTATACAACATGAACCAGTCAGAAAAAGGTTACTTCCTTCATAGACATCTTAGATAATTGCCAATATTTTCATTAGGTAAATGGCTTTCCAGGAAATTGTGGACTATGTTGTGGACTAGGCATTCTGTTCCTTAGAAAATTCTACAATGGGGAATGGCAAGCACAGGAAGATAGCATTATTGTCTGGCTCATGTGTCTTGTGTGATGTCCATTCACACAAATTTCAAGTGGCCATGATAAACTTTGAACCTATATTGGCCTTCAATCCACCTGTGGTCCTTAACAGAGGTCTCTGTATTTACCATAGGACAGGGTGTTCATGTTTTTGCAAAGTCCAGTTGTGAGGTGCTGTGGGCAGTTCAGGTAAGCCTTGAGGTCTGTCATGGGTCTGGCTGTGTGCACCTGAGACTTGACAGCTCACTGGACCTGACTTGCCATCATCTCCAAATGGAAAATGGTGTCATCTTTGTTATATACTCTGAATGGTATGGAAGCAAAGTTTACTAACCTAAACATTCTCCATCTGTCTGAATTCCTCCTTCTACAGATGTATGTGTGTGTTTGTTTGCATTTTGTATGTAGCTTTTAAAAGGTAAAACTGTAAAACTCTTAGGAAAAAAACATAGGAGCACATCATTGGGACACAGAATTTGGTAACCATTTCTTAAATATGACACCAAATGCACAGGGAACAAAAGAAAAAAAAATGGATAAATTGAACTTCAGTAAAATAAATAAAAAAGCATTGTACATGAAAGGAAACTCTCAAGAGTGAAAATGCAACTCTCAAAATGGGAGAAAATATTTATAAATCATATATAATGGTTTAGTATTTAGAATATAAAAAAGGAACTCTTACAACCCAAAATAAAAAAGACAACCCAATTAGGAAAAAATATGCCAAATGTCTGTTATGGATGATGGTTAATGGTAATAGTCTGATGATATTATCTCATACTATGTAACAAATGTTTCACAACAGTGAGGTGTGTTGGTGAAGAGGTGTTGTATGGGAATTCTGCACATGGGCATGATTGTTTTGTAAGTTCACAACTTCTGAAATAAAATATATTTTAAAAAGACAACCCAATTAAAAAAATGGGCAAAGGATTTAATAGATAATATTCCAAAGAAGATGTACAAATGGCCAGTCTGCACATGAAAAAATACTCCATTAGCCATTTTTGACTTGTAATCTGAACACATTAACCATTTTCTGACTTACAACCTGAACAAGCACATAACAAGGATAATGGCTGAGAAGACAGCAATCATCATACCTTGCTTCACATCTCCCTTCTCTCAATTCCCTTTTTTTTTTCATTGCTGTTGATTTTGTTTACACCTCTCAAATTAAACATCAGTACTTTCATTCTGGCCTCAGTCTCTGCTTTTTAGAGAATCTAGGTGTTGGGCCAAAAGGCCCAGCAGGAAACACTGTCATTTTGTTCCACCTTCACAAGTCTCTAGTCAAAACCTGGCCTTTCTTTCTCCCCTCCCTCATTCACATCCAATAAATCTTGCCCGCTGAATTAGCAGTTCCATTCTGAAAATGTGTTGGCTTAGGATGGCAGATTTTTAGTGTTGGATCAGCTGGTTGTATTTTCTGAACCTCTGGGTTGAAAATAGATCTTCTGAGATTTTCACATTTTTAAAAATGGCAAACACTGTCTCGAGTACAATTTTATTTACATAGAAATATATTAAAATATATAAAAGCACAGGCACAGAAGAAATAGCTTATTTTCCTTGTATAAGTGTTGTGCTGTGTTTGGGACACAAAGGGACACAAGGATTTCTAACCAGAATTGCTGCAAGGAAGGAAAACAGGAGAAATTTCATTGCTGAATGTAAGCATCATTGGCTAAGACAGAGGAAGGAGGAGGTAGGGAAAAGATAGCTGTGGACACCATAGTCTGTTGGCACCATCTAATGTTTGGCTAAAGTCAAAACAAAACAAAGCAAATCTTGGAAAATAATGGCACCAAGATGAGTCGGGCTGTGGGTCTTGTGGGGTGGCATCTTGGGGCTTCATGACAGAAAAAGTGGTTATATCAGCTGTTGGGAAAACCATGGAATCTATCACTTTAGGGTCACCTCCTACTCCAATTCTCCAGATGTCAGACCCCACTCTCTGTGGCATTTTGTGGGCCCCAGAAAATTATGTTCTTAATAGTTCATTCCTGTGAGTATGAACCTTTGGTATGTGGGGACTTTTGATTAAATCACTTGAGCTACTCAATAAATGGGAGAACACTGAATTCCCATCTTGGAGAGCTCTGCCATATTTTCCAGAAGAGTAGCAACATCCCCCTGAGTGCAGGGGCAGTGTTTGTCAAAGGAGGATGATCCATTGATGGGACCTCATTATTGAAGACTAGCCTTATGAGTCATTGCTGTTGAAACTGAAGTAGCCTAGTGCTAAGGGGTGCCTAAGAGTTGCCTGCAGAGAACCTCCTTGTTGCTCAAATGTGGCCTCTCTCTAAGCCAAACTCAGATTATGAATGCTTTACCTTCCTCCCAGCATGGGACATGACTCCCGGGGATGAGCCTCCCCAGCAAGGAGGGATTACTTACAAATGCCAATGGGCAGAATGACTGGAAAAAGACTCCAAATAAAAGGGGGAAATGTTAAAGACAAATGAGTTCATAGGGCTAAGAGACTTCAAAGAGAGTTGGGAGACCAACCCAGAGGTAACACTTATGTACACCCCAGTAGGACCTCCTAGGCTTCCAATATGGATATCACCCCCAATAGAGGGCCTTCTGAGGGCTTTGGAGATATCCAGGTCCTATATCAGGGCAGATAGCCCCAGAGATTGGTGCCTTACCAGTGGGCCCTAATTTGGAACACTTGCTCCTGAGAGTGACAGAGACTGATGGAAATATGTTTTTCACTGCTCATGGTCCATTGGTCTCTTGTATTCAAACCTATATTTGATGCCAGAGTTTTAGGTGTACTTCCACAGACCAGAGACTATGGGCTGTGCATGTACCAACTGGGTCCAGAGGCTCTGTGGACCTGCACCCCTCTACAACTCAATGGACTCACTCAGGACACCTAGTGGGGAGATGATAATCAAAGATAGCTATCCTGGGGAATGGAGAGAGCCTGCAGCTGCAGGCAGATCAACTATTCCATTATATCCATGGGATATAAGCTCCCCCTCACTTGGTGGTGGAGGGGACATCATCCCAGACTCCTCAGGATTGGGGGAAGAACTATGGACTAGAATAGACTTGCTGGTGTTCTGTTATAGACTTGTGATACATGCAATGGAAGAAATTACAAAATAATGTGGAGCCAGGGTCACTGGACACTTTGGGGGCAGGGAGAGGGAAGGGCAATTGTAATACAGGGTTTTTTTTTTGGCGACATGGGAATTGTCATGGGTGATGTTGCAATGGAGGATATAGGCCATTTTATATCATCATGTATCATGCAGAACTGTATGAGAGAGAAGGTGGTCTACAGCCTGAACTGTGATCCATGCTTGATGGCAAAGCCCCAAAATATGTGTATCTATCACAAGCATTATGCTACACTGATGAAGGATATATACGTGAGAGGTATAGGAGAGGTATAGGAGGGTGGCATATGAGTTCTCCTAAAATTTCTGTGTAACATTTATGTAATCAATGTAATCAATGTATAAAGTTAAAAAAGTAATGTTTATAAATGTATAATTTTATATTTTATGGCAATATATAGCTTATTGATCCAGACACTGATTTAAATTCTTTGGTTTCTGTCAAGGTAATAAACAATGAATAGCTTTAGTAGTAATAATAATAATTAATTATATAAATTTTAAAAACTAAATCTTTAAAAAAAAAAAGAGGCCTTTGATTAGATTAGTTCAATGGGGGCACAGCCTGTGGTGGGTTTTAATCCTATCACTGCAGTCCTAAACAGGATGAATTCAGAGTGACTGACAGAGAGAAAAGACCCAGGAGCTCAGAGTGGAACTCACAGAAGCTGAGGGAGAAAACCACAAGAACAGGACACTGAAATCAATGGAACCCAGGAGAGAGAAAGCCACAGAAGGAGCTATAGATAGCAACAAAGCCTGGAGGAGAAGGCAGAGACTGTTATGACAGGGGTCCAGGATCTCCACAGTTGTGTCTTCACAGACAGAGCTTCACCTCTTGTCTTGATTAGACTCAGAACTGTAAGCTTATAAGTTAATAAATCCTCATAATATAAACCACGCCATTTCTGGTACATTTTCTTTACAGCCTTTAAAAAACTTAAACACTCTCCCTCAGGAATAGATTCTTTACCTTCCTTTCACCCTCCATTTAGTGCCATCCATGTCCTAGTATCTATGATCAGCCCCAGAATCGAGATCACCAAGCTTCCTTAAACACACACACCGACATGAAGAGCAGAATGTAATTCAAAATTTGAGCATTTAAGTCACATTCACATTTCCTAGATATTACCTCATGCCTTCACATTTGAGAATATAAAATTAAAATAAAATTTCTTTTCCATCACAAAAAATATTTTTAATGAAATTTTCATTGCTTTGAAAAGAGCTCAACATATATAAATCTACCTTTTCTCTTACTGTTAAAAAATGAAGCTCTCAAACCATATATAATAAAACAAAAGGACAACAAAACATTTTATCAAACATATTTTTGGTTTTGTGCCTTTGTATTTAGGAATATGCTTTGTGTACTAGAAGTCTCATTTGCACTAGTCTCATCCTGACCCAACAGGCTAAATCTTGTGTGATAAACCCTACTTCAGAGTACAATATGTTTTGATTTATAATAGTGCTTCTTGGGACGGGGGACAATTTTGCCACCTGAGAGACATTTTTGGTTGTGATAACTGGAGGAGGTGCTACTGGCATCTATTGGGCAGAAGCCTGCAAAGCTGGTAAACATTCTACAACACAGAGGACAATCCCCAGAACAAAGAATTATCAAGTCCAAAATGTCAACAATCCCAATATTGGGAAACTGATCTATAAAGCACTGTTCTTCATGTTCCACTTGTATCTGAGTGCTTCTCCTCACTTTATCAAGGGTGCAAGAAAAATGCACAAGCCCTTTGAACAAATTACCACTAATTTCATTTCCTGGAATTTATCTTGAATGCATAAGTACATTAATTCCCAAAAATATTTGCACAGCATTTTTTCATGTGAAAATTTGGACACAACTGAAATGATCACCAAGAGAAACTAGTTAACTGATAGTTACATACATTTAACAGAATTGTACAAATAAGCATGTACTCATATAGAAGCACGGCCAAAATATGTTTTTAATTAAAACAATAGCTTGTGTGGCAGAGCATTTAATTTGTATGATATATCAAATCATATTTTACAAAAACTTATAGAGTCAACATTGGTTTCTTTTGGGGAAATGTGCCTAGGATTATGAGACGTGCATATTTAATTTTCACTTTATATTTGAATCTATTTTAATTCTGAATATATTATTCAGAGTAAGTTGAAATTTTGAAAATAATTTAAAACAATTTACTTTGATTGTCTACTTAGTTTTAACCACAAAAATCTTGATATCATAAAGAACATGTTTTTTTAATATCATTCCCAAATAATCCATACCCTAATAAGCTGGATGCATGATGTCTAATGCATATATTCAGTTTTTGACTCAGGTACTTTATTCTACAACTTCAAACTTCCCAGCTTCCCAGATTTCTGATCTCACAATATTACAACCACAAAATTAAGATTATCACCTTACTGCTTTTTTACATCTCAAGGAATTTAGTGAGATAAAGTAAATGTGTTTTTTAGAAAACATTAAATAATTAAAATGATAATTTTAATGATAATTTTTGTTTATTTAAACTTTAGTTTGGTTGTGTAGGCTCTACCACTGGCTACATACAAGTAAACATACTTTCACACTTATAGTTTGCTCTTAAATTGAATTTATTTTTTAATCTTACAAAATGGGTCAGTTCAGAGAAAATGACTACATCTATTCATTTTTCAAGTGTTTGGGAATTCTTCATTAAAACATAGATTTACTGAATATAAATTACTAGGAAAAGCTTCAAAGGGTTTTGGTTTCCTGTATTTTTACTACAGTCCCCCCAAATTCTAAATGAAAATAAGTCACAGTTTGATTTTCATTTCATTGAATAGTTGGCTTATTTACTCATATCTCTTTTATATTCTAAAGATGTGAGAAACAAAAGATGGAAACACACATTGGAAATATTGAAGTACTAGATTTTGCTTCTATCTATTACTATCCACCTTTTGGATAGTTCAATCTTAGTTTTTTGATAAATTGAAGAATTGTTGTGTTCACCCTTGCCTTTCTTCTGAATAACTAAGGGAGAAATCCTCAAGGATTCTGAATAAAAGGACCCATATTTGCTGTTAAAAGTCAAGGGGGAAGCAGTTGTAGCTCAGTTGGGTGAGCACCTGCTTCCTATGGATGAGGTCCCAGGTTCAATCTCTGGTAACTCCTGAAAAAAGCTTTTTTTAAAAGTGCAGAGTGGGTTTAGATCAGTGGTTGTGACTGAGCCCCTGCTTCCCATATATGAAGTCTGGGTTTAATCCCAGGTACCTCCTAATAAAACAAGTAAACAAAAGTCAAGGAAAGAACAATGGGAGATTTTCACTTAAGCAGTTATTTTCAAGAGGAAAGAGTGTGACCCAAAGGATCTCATTATAAAATTGAACAGAGTTACGGGTATTTATTATTTCATTTTTTTTTTAAAGATTTATTTATTTTATTACATATCTCCCCTTCCCCCTGCTGCAGCGATGCGCCGAGATTGGACACTGTGCAGGCGCGGCTTTCCCCGCTTGTGGGCGGTCTCTGCGTCTGTTCACGGCCGGCTTTTCAGTTCGCGGGTGGCTGGCTGCGCTTCATCCGCGGATGACCTGCCCTGCCCATGGCAGCTCTTGCCATGTCCGTGGCAGCTTCTTGCCCTGCCCACAGCGGCTCTGGCCCACCCATGGCGGCTTGCCATTCTCAAGGCGGTCTGCCCACTAGGAGAGGTCCCCGGGAATCGAACCCAGGGCCTCCCATGTGGTATGCCGATGCCCTATCCACTGGGCTATCGAGCCGGCCCCCATTATTATTTCATTTTTCTCCATGTCTCCAGAGAGTCTACCACTTTGAACTTTAACTTCTCACAATGCTCTTTAAAGCTACTAAAAAAATTCAGGCAAATTTCATAGCAGTTAACACAGCAAAATTACCTCTAGTGTTTTCTCTCTTTTAGAGACTAAAGACCATAAAAGAAACAACTTTTTTTTGAAATGAATGTGAATCTGTTACAACTAACTCCCATGTCTTCTTCCTTCTCAGTTGCTAGGCAATCATCACAGCAGCATCAGGGAATTATCAGATCACCAGGGACTGGCAATGTTTCAGTCTTTATCTAATAACCTCCTTCTCCACCATGCTACCAATTCATTCAATGTCTGAAATGTCCCTCTGGGGAAGAATCTTGAATCATATCTTACTGCATAGCAGGATCATTTCTTTTTTTTATCAGCAATGACTTTTTATATTTTTAATTAATTAAAAAATTTTTAGGATACATTGATTACATAAATGTTACACAAAAATTTTAGGGGCCAGCTGTAGTCCAATTGGTAGGGCACCAGTTTACCACTTAGGAGGCACTGGGTTGGTTCCTGGGGCCTCCTTGAGCAGGCAGACCACCTTGAGAAGGCAAGCCACTGTGGGCAGGGCAAGCTGCCACAGGCAGGGCAAGCTGCCATAAGCAGGGCAAGCCATCACAAGCAGGGCAAGCCCCCATAAGCAGGACAAGCTGCTGCAAGCAGGCAGGCCACCACACAGTGAGCTGACTTGGTGGGTTGCTGTAGTGGGGGGAGACAAGCAGACACAGAAGAATGCAAAAGATGAACACAGCAAGAACAAGCAGAAAGGAGGGGTATGTAATAAATAAAAAATAAATCTTTAAAAAAATTTTAGGGGAACCCATAAGCCCCACCTCCCACAGGATCATTTTTAAAAGGATTATCTTCTCCCTCAATTGAGAGGGTCTGGTTCTGGGAATTGGTTTAGGTCAGGAAAATGGGAAGGAGGCCATGAAATCTATGTTAATTCAAGTTATGTTTCTGACCACAGATCTTGAAATTTCCTCCTAATATAATCCAAATAATATCTTAGTATGATACCTTAGTATTCCATTTCCAGGAATCTTATGATAAATTGTCTACCACCACAGATCCCTTTATGTCAAAACACCCCAGTCCTCTGGCTTAATTGTGGGCATTGCTCTTATTTGTCTGATGGTTTAGTGGCCTTTGACATCTAATTTTCCAGGATATCATTTTCTCAATATCAGGTATCCAGCTCTGCTGCTGCATTTCCCAACATCACCTCTTGACTACAAAGTCAGATTCTAGAGATCATTTTAAGAATACTGATGCTCTCCTCTCCAAGTCATTTCTAAATTCCTTGGTGAAGGAAATGTTCTCCAAGTCTTCCATAGGGGCTGCTTAGGAGATGCCAGCACATTGCATTAAATAGATTCCAAAATTCCAACATTTGAGGGAAGTTCCAACATTTCAACCTCACTTACTGTTTGCTTTTTAACTTCATTTTTAAAGAAGTTTTAGATTACAGAAAAGTTATATCAGAAATATAGGGGAAAAACAAGGACCTGCAGGCTAATTTAGCAAGCTTTGAATTGGATTTGCATCCCCAGGCAGTTTGAAAATAATTTTTTGATAGAGGAGAGTGGGAAGATGGCATCAGTTTAGGTGGGTGCTCACCATCTCTTGGGAGGAGGTAGGCTGATTGGGGAGAGGATCCTGCCTGGGTGGTCTGTTCTGGGAGCCTGTGGAGTGAGAATCTTGGGGACATCCATCTGGAGGGAGATGGACAGTGAGGTGGACTGCTCAATATAAAATCAGAACACAGAAAAAAGCAAGGAAACAGAGCAAGAGGAAGAAAGTGTCAGACAGAAAATTTAACACACACACAGAACTACCAGCTAAATAAAACTCTAGAGCAGAGAAGGAAGCTAATCAACTGAAAAAATCTATCAAGATGAAATGATGACCAGAGGGGGAAAACATTACAAACCATACTGAGAAACAAGAAGACATGGACCATTCCAATGAACAAACTAAAAACCAGGAAGAGATGCAGAAAATCGAACAACTAATCAAAGCAGTCCAAACAAACATCATGGACCAACATAATGAAGTGAAGGAAGAGATTAAGGATATTAAGAAGACACTGGTAGAACATACTGAAGAAATTTTAAACATACATAAAAAGATAACGGTTATGATGGTGATGAATGGCAAAATCCAAGAAATCAAAAAGAAGCTGGATTCACATAACAGTAGATCTGAGGAGCCAGAAGAAAGAATTAGTGATGTGGAAGACGGTACATCTGAAATCAAACAGATAGTAGAACATATAGATAAGAAGATAAAAAAAAATCCAGCAGGGAATCACGGATTTAACTGATAAAACAAAACACACAAACATATGAATTATAGGCATCACAGGAGAAGAGAAGGGAAAGGGAACAGAAGGCATATTGAAGGAAATAATGGCTGAAAACTTCCCAACCCTATTGAGGGAGATGAATGTACATGTCCATGAAGCACAGCAGACCCCAAACAGTGTAGATCCCAACAGGCCAACTCCAAGACATACACTTGTAAAAATGTCCAATGCTCAAGACAAAGAGAAAATATTCAAGGCAGCAAGATAAAAAAACACCATCACATACAAGGAAAGCACAAGAAGATTAAGTGCTGATTTCTCAGCTGAAACAAAATAGACTTTAAATGCAAAACTACTGTAAGAGAGAAAGATGGACACTATATATTAGCAGAAGGAGTAATTCCTCAAGAAGAGAGAACAATCATAAACATGTATGCACCTAATCAGGGTGTCTCAAAATACATGAGGCAAATACTGGAAAAACTAAGTGGAGAAATAAATGCCTCTACAATTATAGTGGGAGATTTTAATACACCATTATCATCATTAGACCAAACATCTAGACAGAGAATCATTAAAGAAACAAATACTCTCAATAACACATTAGAGG
>PVKH010027860.1:0-12939 GCA_004027955.1 Chaetophractus vellerosus | reverse complement strand
AAAAAAAAACAACCAAGGAAAAACAGCCTTCCCTCTTAGGCCCCTAAAGAGTTTCTTAGGCTGCAGATGTTCATCAATCAATCACCCTACAGCCTGCCCTCTGCAGTTAATGTACTGGGTTTTAGTGAGTTAAAAAAAAAAAAAAAGACCTTTTAAAAAAATAATAACATATCCAAGAAAGCCTAAAAGCAAATGACTGTCTACATGTTCCCTGTCATAAGGTATCAGCTGTATGCCTCATAACCAGGTGGATCACTCTCTTGATCACTTCTTTAAGGAGAACAGGTGAATCAAATGCATGGGCCTCGTATATGAAAGGCATGAATTCCTGCGCTGAGACAAATTGTCTCTTTAGGTTAATTAGTCTTCAGAGAGCTATGTGCCCCTTTCCCTGAGGCATTTTAGACTTCTACAGCTTGCTAGAGTCCTGTCCCACCCCTTCTCTAACCTAGTTGCTCTCTCTTCCTGGGCAGCTGGGCGTCACAACCTGCCTGAGAGGATCACCCTCCCCTCTCCCTGTCCGGTCAGGGTCCCTTCCAAGTTTGGCTCAGCTGGCCAAACTCACCACAGAGATACCACTCTCCACCCCCTGTCAGACCCCTCTTCCTCCCAGGGAATGCCCTCTCCTGGTCCATTGGCAGCAGTGAGCCAGGGGCACAGGAGCTACTTGCCCTGAACGTGGGGTATATGTGTTGTTTCCAGACAAAGTGGCAAGCAACTCATGGTTTTCCTTTGCCTTCTTTATCTTTCCAGTACCCTCCTGGATGATTCAGAGCACCTTCCCGTTGTATATATATCCAAAAGAGCTCCTTTAGATAGGCCCCTGCCTTCTCTCCGCTTATTTTGTGAGAGGGTCAGACTCTGTCTACCTACTTTGGCGCCATTTTCCTGGAAGTCCCCATTTGCACTGTTTCTTCTATCTGGTGCATCCTTAATTTTTCTTCTCTTCTGGATTATTGCCACCAGCACATAAGCATGCAAGAGCACATCTCATTTTTTTAAAAAACAACTTAATTTGCCCAAAATTTATCTTGTTGTTTTTATACTCTGCTCCCTTATGGAAAATCTATTCTTGCTCTTTCCACACCCTCTCCTTCCACTTCAATTAGAGTTTTATTTTCAACTCATTACCAAATGTTCTAACAGAGGTGATCAATGATCTCCATGTTGCCAGGTCATGTTGTCCATTTTCAGCTATCTTACTTGACTGTAAACTGTATTTGATAGAGTTGATCACATCATCCTATTGAAATATCCTCACTTGGCTTCTTGGTACCACTCTCAATTCTCCTCCAATCTCGCAGTAGATCCTTTTCTTTATTATTTGGTGATCCTGCCTCATCTTAAGGAGCTCTACATTTTAGAGTACTCCAGGATTCAATCCTTGGATGCCTTGTGTTTTCAGTCTACATACTCTCTAAATCATCATCCATGGTGATCACTTTTAAAAACCTCAAATGCCTTTATTCACTGATGACACCCAAAGTTATATCTTCAGTCAGACTTGTAAAGCTAGCTGTCTAACTGACATTGGCATCTGATGGGGAAAAAAAAGTATCTTTAGCTTAACATGCCCCAAACTAAACCCCTAATTTTATCATACACCTGCCCTTCCTTTGGTCTTCTCCATGCATCCTTTCAGTTGCTCAAGCTGGAGACTTAAGAGTTATCTTCAACTCCATCCTTTCTCACATATGAAACTTAAGGGATCTACATTAAAATTATTACCGTATTTTAGCATATATCACCCTTTTCACCATTATCATCCTGTTCCAAGTCACCAACATATCTTATTTAGCTTTATGAGATTGTCTTACAACTGGTTACCCCCCTTCTCATTCTTCTCATTTTAGTCAAACAATAGGCAGGGTGATTCTTTTAATTGGTTGTTAAATAGATCATTATCACTTCTGTGGTCAAATCCTACAAATAAGCTTCAAATCAAATCTCAAAGCAGGGCCCGGCTAGATAGCTCAGTGGATAAAGAGCGCGCTGGGGTACCACATGGGAGGCCCTGGGTTCGGTTCCCGGGGACCTCTCCAAGTGGGCAGACGGCCTTGAGAAAGGCAAGCTGCCATGCGGGGAAGAGCCACCGTGGGCAAGGCAAAAAGCCGCCACGGGCAGGGCGGAGCCCCCACGGGCATGGCAAAGTCACCCGTGAAAAGCGGAGCTGCTGCCTGTGAACCGCGGCGGAAGCCGGCAGCCCGCAAAAACATGGAGGACTGCTGCCCGCAAAACATGGAGCAGAGCCGCCCATGAAAACGGAATGGAGTCACCATCGAACGGAGCCAGCCGCCACCGCGGAGGGCCGACTCGGTGCGTCACCGCAAAGACGGGGGGGAGACAAGTAGCAGGCATAGAAAGACACAGAAGAAAGGACACACAGCAAGAGCAAGCAGAAAGGGGGGGGGATATGTAATAAAAAAAAATCTCAAAGCAAAGTCAAAATTCTCTTTTTCAGCCTATAACAAAATTCTGTTTTATGTATATACCATAATTTAGAAAATTATCCCCTATTTGTAAGCTATGTATTTCTAATTTTTCAGTTTTACAAATGATGTTACACTGAATATCCTTGAACATATATCTTCATCATACATTTTTGAATGTTTTCCCAGAATACATTTTCCAATATTAATTTTCATAATTATTAAATTGCTTTCCAAAATACTTAGATTTCACAGTAAAATTGAACACATAGAAGTCTACCTATTCTTATAACCCCTTGCTTATTATCCTCTTTAAATATTTTTGCCAATTTGATAAGCAAGATATCTACTTGATTTAATTTATATTAGAGACATTGTAGGTTTACAGAAAAGTCATGTATAAAATACAGAGTTCCCATATACCATCTTTGTATTAGTATGGTACATTTATTAAAAATGATAAAAGAATATTTCATAATTATACTATTAACTGTAGTCCATGGTTTGCATTAGGTTTCAATGTTAGTGATCTACAGTACTATGATGTTTTGGATTTTTTTAGTTTTTATTCTAGGAACATATAAACTACCCAAAATTTCCCTCATTTAACCACATACAAATACATTGATTTTTAAGTAGGCATTTCCTTGAGGAGAATGAGAATAAACATTTTTCTTATAGCTTTACTATAAGCTTTACTTTGCATTTATATTGTGAATTGCCTGACTGTTCCTATCTTTTGCCTGGTTTTGTATTATGAAGCTTCTATTTTTTTCATTGATTTGTAATGGGTCTTAATAGAATAAGGACATTAATCCCTATCATAATCACTGAAAATGTATTTACTAGGCTTTTTATTAAATTAATTTATGGATCCTTTTTCTGTTTAATGGTTTTTCACTTTTATATAGGCATATTTACATGTCCATTCCATTATGACTCCTTGATTTAATGTCAAGTCTAGAAGTCTTTTCTATTTCCAAGTTATCTCAGGGAAAAGTTCCTAAGGCCAAAAACATAGTTTATACAATGATGTCTACCACATTACCCACTTTGACAAATATTCAGTTCTCCTCTCCATCTCAAAGCATTGAAAAATGTGTTAGACTCTGTCTTAGTTTGCCAAAGTACTGCCGATACAAAGTACCAGAAATGTTTTGGCTTTTATAAAAGGGATTTATTTGGGGGGTGAAAGGCTTACAGTTCCAAGGCTGTGAAATGTTCAAATCAAGGCAGCAGCAAAGACTCTCAGGATCTAGCTATGTAGCAAAGCAAGATGACCAACGATCTCTTCTGAGATCTCTGTCTTCCCCTCCAGGCTCACTGTCTCTGGAGCCCAGCTCCTGGAGCATGTCTCTTTCCAGCCTCCTCTCTCAGTATGGGCTACTCCACTTTCTTCCTGAGTTCAGCTATGAGCTATCAGGCATATGGCAGGGCTCATCCTCTGAGCCTTGAGCTGCTAGTGCACCCAGCTCCTCAGGGGTTTCTTTCCCTTCCTCTGTGCTCTGCTGTTACAGACTCTGGGACCTCTCTCAGCCCTCTGAGCTTCTCTGTTTTACTACAGTCTTCTCTCTCACACATAGAATCAATATGGTAGCTACCTTTTCCTCTGTGTGCATCTCTTTCTTTCTGTGTGTCTCCATTCATATCAGACCCAGAAGGAGGGCAGAGACACAACCTGTGTCATACCTCACTGACGTAGTCCCACCAAAAACAGTCTGATCAAGTGCTCTAAAGTGAATCTAAGACAATCAAAGGGTGCCACACCCACAAGAATAATTAGTTTAATAACAATCATTTTGCGGGGGGCTTCACCAAACTTCAAACAGTCATCACCTCCTTGTAGTGTGTAAAGGTTATGCAAGTAGTTCTGGCCAATTGGCTATGATGAGAAATACCCTGTGTCATTGCTGGGCTGAGAAATGAAAATTTTACATACACTTCCCCAGTCTCATTTCCCATAACATGGGCACATAAGGTCACAAGGTCCAGATGTTGCAGGCACAAGATAGTGGTGCCTCTTCCAGCCTGGATCTCTGAGTAACTATGTAGATAGTGAAGGTAGTCCAGGTTATGTTAAGGTAACAAATAACTCAAAAAATTTCTGAGGCTTAACACAACAAAACTCTAAATTCTGAGAATAAAGCAAAGATCCCTGTTGAGCCAAGTTGGACATGTAGCACGAGGAGAAAATAAACCTTTTTTGTGATATGCTCCTAGGATTTTGGCATGTCTACTTATTATTGCAGCATAAACTAGTATATCTTGATTAATAACAATTTAAGAAACAGATAAAAATGAACCAAGTAATCTTGAGACTGAAACACACAATCAGAAGTCATGAATGTAGAACTTTGTCTTGAACATAAGTAAAAGAAGGTATACTGGTTTGCTGGGAGAAAGTTTATATAAAGAGGTGAAAGGAAAACACAAGGATGGAAAATGGTGAAGATGCCTGTTTCATTCTAACCATATTTTGATTATGGAGTTCATTTTTCCACCTTTTATATACGATAAAACATAGAGATCAAGTTCATATTCTTTCTATAAATAATCATGGGAGAAAAGAGACTTGAATTCTGAATCAAATTTGTTGTCAACTAGTTGTGAAGCTGGGGAAAAATGATACATCTTAACAGGATCACAAATTCTTCATAAAAATTAGAGTTTTTAAATTGAAAAATGGTTCTCAAGTTTTAAGTTTCATAAAAAACTATCTTAAACCTTATAAAAATACAAAGTCTTCTATTTCACTCAGCAATGGATGTTATTGAGTAATTTCAGGATAATGCAAAGAAATCACCTTTTAAGATACCCTCAACTTATTATTTTGCAAGTAGCCTATGGATAACACTTTCAGAATCATGGAAAGAGATAATGTGTAAGATGCATTTGATCATTAAACTTAAAGAGGATTTTAGCAGGTATGGATTTTTCAAACAATAACAGCCTATTTCTACAAGAAACTCGCTAATTTCTTTTCCCTTGCATATCGAGTTACAAACCTTTTTATAATTTAAAGAAATTAAAAACCACTTACTATCATTTTTATCAATGACTGATGGTTATAAAGAACTGCAAAAATGAATATGCCATGGTTTTCTAAATCAAAACCTCTAGTTAAAGCCACTCAGCCAAAGGCTAAAATTGAACAGGTTTGGTAAACATTAAAAAAAATGCTTTTGTTCAAATTGAAACATCTATTATCTCACTGAGCACAATGATGATTTAGAAGAAAAGGAGAAACTTTTATGGAAATGAAAATACATAATACCAAGGAAGAAGTAAAATTAAAATATTTTCCATTAAAATATACCCAGCAGTTAAATTCTTCTCCACCACATAATTAGATTAGGGCTGAGTCAACATTTAAAATTGGGGGTGGGGGCGGCTATTTTTAACTTTTGTTGTTGTTGTTGTTGTCACATAGCCCTCCCCTTTCTGCTTGCTCTTGCTGTGTGTTCATTTTTTGTGGTCTTCTATGTCTTCTTTGTCTCCCTCCGCTGCAGCAACGCACCGAGTCAGCTCACTGCGCAGGTGGCTTGCCCCGCTTGTGGGCGGCTCTGTTTCCGTTCCCGGACGGCTTTTTGCTCCGTTCGCAGGATGCTTTGCTCTGTTCGCAGGCAGCTTTGCTCCGATCGCAGGCGGCTTGCCCTGCCTGTGGCGGCTTTGCCTGTGGTGGCTTTGCCCTGCCCGTGGTGGCTTTTTGCCCTGCCCACAGTGGCCTGCCCCACCCACGGTGGCTTTGCCTTCTCAGGCGGTCTGCCCGTTCAGAGAGGCCCCGGGAACAGAACCCAGGGCCTCCCATGTGGTCTACCGGCGCCCTATCCACTGGGCTACAGCTGGCCCCCGTATTTTTAACTTAAAAAGCTTCATATACAGCAGGGTCAGCAGAAAAGGATTGCATCCCTCCAGGGCTTTTAAGAGAAATTTTGCAGAGAAACCATGTTCTATTATATTAGTGAAGTTTTTAAGTTTACAGAAAAATGATGGAGAAAATATAGACTTCCAATATGCCTCCCTATTAACATGTTGTTATTAGTGTGCTACATTTGTTAAAATTGATGAAATAATATTATTTTAATTGTACTATTAAATACAGTCCATAGTTTACATTAGGATTCATTGCTTGTTGTAAAGTTCTAGGGTGTTATTTTAAAATTCTTTTCTAGTAACATATTTACCACCTAAAATGTCCCCATTTTAACCACATTCAAATATTAATTCAGTGGTTTTAATTACATTCATAATGTTGTGCTAAAATCAACCCCATCCATGACCAAAACATTTCCATCACCCCAAAAAGAAACTCTGTACTAGTTAAGCATCAATTCTGATTTCCCTCACCACCACCACCCCCTGCAAGCCCTTGGCATCCTGTATTCTGGGTTCTAATTCTATGAATTTACTTTTTCTATACTTATTTCTTATCAGTGAGATCCTTTTATGTCTGGCTTATTTCACTCAACATGGTGTCTTCAAGGTTCATCCATGTTGTTGCATGTATCAGGACTTTATTCCTTTTTACAGTTGAATAATAATCCATTGTATGTATATACCACATTTTACTTATCCATTCATAGGTTGATGGAGACTTCTGTTACTTCCATCTTTTAACAATTGTTAATAATTCCACTATGAACATCAGTGTACAAATATCTGTTTGAGTCCATGCTTTCAATTCTTTTGGGTATATACCTAGTAGTGGCATTGTCGGGTCATATAGTAGTTCTATATTTAGCATTCCTAGGAACTGCCGAACTGTCTTCCACAGCAGCTGTACCATTTCACATTGCATGAGCAATGAATGCGTGCTCCTCTTTCTCCACATCCTCTCCTACACTTGTTATTTTCCTTTTTTTTTTTTTAAATAACAGACATTCTAATAGATGTGAAATAGTGTTTCATTGTGGGTTTGATTTGCATTACCTTGATGGCTAATGATGTTGAGAAACTTTTCTTGTGCTTTCTGGCTACTTATACGCTGTCTTTGGAGAAATATCTGTTCAGGTCTTTTGCACATATTTTTTCCGTACTCAAAAAACTATAAAACATCTTTAAAAGAAAATAAAGGAAACCTAAACAATGGAAGGACATTCTGTGTTCACAGGATGGAAAACTAAATGCTGTTAAGATGTCATTTCTACCCAAAATGATTTACAGATTCACACAATCCCAGTCAAAATTCCAAGAGCCTACTTTGCAGAAATGGTAAGGTCAATTATTAAATTGATTTGGAAGGAGAAGGGAACCCAAATAGCCAAAAATATCTTTTAAAAAAAGAAGAATGAAGTTGGTGGACTCAAATTTCCTGACATTAAAGCATATTACAAAGCTATAATGGTGAAAACAGCATGCCACTGGCATAAAGATCATATAGATCAATGGAACCAAATTGAGAGCTCAGAAAAAGACCTTTACCTCTACAGTCAACTGATATTTGACAAGACTACCAAGCCCAGTCATCTAGAACAGAACAGTTTCTTCAATAAGTAGTTTTGGGAGAACTGGATACCCATATCCAATAGAATGAAAGAAGACTACTATCTCACACCTTATACAAAAATGAACTCAAAATGGAACAAAGAGCTAAATATAAAAAGCATGACCATAAAACTCCTAGAAGAAATTGTAGGAAAGCACCTTCAAGATCTTGTAGTAGGAGGTGGATTCTCAGACCTTACACCTAAAACATGAGCAATGAAATAAAAAAATAGAGGCATGGGACATTCTCAAAATTGAATATCCATTGTATAATTAGGATGATTGTCTTTTGTTAAGATGAAGGATTTATTTATATATACTAGATATTAATCCCTTATCAGATATGTGGTTTCCAAATATTTTCTCCCATTGTGTAGGTTATATTTTCACTTTCATGATAAAGTCCTTTAAGGAACAAAAGTTCTTATTTTGATGAGGTCCAATTTATCTATCTTTCCTTTGTTGCTTATACATTTGGTGTAAAGTTGGAAAAAAAACCATTGCCTAAAACAAGGTCCTGAAAATGCTTGCCTGTGATTTCTTCTAGGAGTTTGGTAGTTCCAGCTATTATATTTAGGTATTTGATCCATTTGGAGTTGATTTTTGTATATGGTGTGAGGTAGGGATCCTCCTCTTTTTTTTTTTTTTTTGCAAATGGAGATCCAGTTTTACCAGTACCATTTCTTAAAGAGACTACGCTTTCTAAATCAGTAGTATGTGCCACTTTGTTAAAAATCAGGTGGCAATAAATGTAAGGGTTGATTTCTGAACTCTCAATTCTATCCCATTGTTCTATATATCTGTCCTTGTGCCAGTACTGTGGCTTTGAAATAAGTTTTAAGATTGGGAAGTATGAATCCTCAAACTTCATTCTTCTTTTTCAAGATGGTTTTAGCTATTTGGGGCCCCATACCCTTCCAGAAAAACTTGATGATTGGCTTTTCCATTTCTGCAAAGAAGTTTGTTGGGATTTTGATTGGGATTGCATTGCATCTATAAATTGCTTTGGGTAGCATTGATATCTTATTTATATTTAGTCTTCCAATCCATGAACACAGAATATCCTTCCATTTATTTATATCTCCTTTAATTTCTTTTAGCAATGTTTTGTACATTTCTGTGTACAAGTACTTTACTTCCTTGGTGAGATTTATTCATAGATATTTGACTCTATTACTTGCTATTGTGAATGTAATATTTTCCTTAATTTTTTGTTCAAATTATTCATTGTTTGTATATAGAAACACTACTGATTTGTGCATGTTGATCATGTACCCTGCCAATTTGCTGAATTTGTTTATTGACTCTAGTAGCTTTATTGTGGATTTTTCAGGGTTATTTTTATAAAGGATGATATTTGCAAAAAGGAAAGTTTTACTTCTTCCTTTCCAATTTGGATGTCTTTTATTACTTTTTTTTGCCAAATTGCTTGGGTAAGAACTTCCAGCACAATGTTGAATAACTGTAGTGAATGTAGGCATCCTTGACTTGTTCCTGATCTTAGAAGGTAAGCTTTCTTTCAGCATTGAGTAGGATGTTAGCTGATGGCTTTTCATCTATGCCCTTTATCATGTTGAGGAAGTTTCCTTCTATTCCTAGTGTTTTGTTTTTATCAAGAAAAGGTGCTATATTTTCACAAATGCTTTTTCTGCAGCGATTGAGATGATCAATTGGTGGTTTTTTTTTTTCCCTTTATTCTGTTGATGTGATGTATTGCATTAATTGATTATCTTATGTTGAACCAATCTTGCATGCCAGGGATAAAACCTACTTAATGATACTGTATAATTCTTTAAATATGCTGTTGGATTCAGTTTGCTAATAATTTGCTGAGGATTTTAGCATCTATATTCATAAGAAATATTGGTCTATAGTTTTCTTTTCTTGTGTACTTTTCTCCGACTTTGCTATGAAGTTGTTGGCCTCGTAGAATGAATGTGGGAGTGTTCCTTTGCCTTCAGATTTTGGAAGAGTTTGATCAAAATTGGAATTAAATTCCCCTGTGAAACCAGCTGGATCTGGGCTTTCCTTTGTGGGAAGTTTTGATTACTGATTGAACCTCTTTACTAATAATTGGTTTGTTGAGATCTTCTATTTCTTCTTGAGTCAATGTAGGTAGGCTGTCTGTTTCCAAGAATTTCCCCAATTCATCTAGGGTATCTTATTTATTGATATACCATTGTTCATAGTAATCACTTAAAGTTTTTTTTTTTTTTTAATTTCAATGGGGCCAGGAGTAATGTCTATTTTTTCGCCTCTGATTTTCATTACTTATATCCTCCCTCTTTTTTCCTTGTTTTTCTACCTACAGTGTTTTGGTATTGTTGATCTTTTCAAAGAGCCAAACTTTGATGTTTTTGGCTCTATTGTTTTTATGTTCTATTTCACTAATCTCTGCTCAAATCTTTGTTATTTCCTTCCTTCTGCCCACGTTGGGTTTAATTTTATTTTCTTCTTCTAGTTCTTCCAGTTTTAAAGTAGGGACTCTCATTTTAAGTCTTTCTTCTTTTTTAATGTAAGCATTTAGAGCTATATATTTCCCTCTCAGCACTGCCTTCGCTGCTTCCCATGTTTTGGTATGTTGTATTTTCAATTTTATTCCCCTGAAGGTATTTCCTAATTTCACTTCTGATTTCCTCTTTAATCCATTGGTTGTTTATGAGTATGTTGTTTAATTTCCACATATTTGTGAATTTTCCTCTTCTCCCTCTATTATTGATTTCTATCTTTATTCTGTTGTGGTCAGAGAATATATATTGTATGATATCAATACTTTTATTTTATTGAGAATTGTTTTGTGACCCAACATATGGTCTATACTGCAGAATGATCCATTTGCATGTGAGAAGAATGTTTATTCTGCTTTCGTTGGGTCCAATGTTCTAGATACGTCTATTAGGTGTAGTTGGTTTAGTGTAACATTTAAGTCCTGTGATTCCATTTGATCTTCTGACTAGATGTTCTATCCATTATTCTTAAAGTCTTCTACTATTGGGGAACCAGCTGTGGCTCAATTGGTTGGGCTCTGGTTTACCACATGGGAGGCCCCGAGTTTGGTTCCCAGGGTATCCTGTGGAGACAAGCCATCACGCGGTGAGCTGATGCAGCAGGGGGAGACAAGCAGACACAGAGAAATGCAAAGCAAATGAACACAGCGAGCACAAGCAGCAGGGAGGGATATATAAATAAATAAAAATAAATCTTAAAAATAAATAAATAAAAATAAAGTCTTCTACTATTAATATAGAACCATCAATTGCTCCATCCAAATCTAATATCCAATATTAGTATAACAACCTCAGCTTTCTTTTGGTTACTACTTGCATGGTATATTTTTTTCCCATCCTTTCACAGTTAACCTACTATATTTTTAATGCTAAGATGAGACTCTTGCAGACAGCATATAGTTGAGTCATGTTTTTTTATCCAATTTGCCTTTTGACTGGAGAGTTTAATCCATTTACACTTAAAGTCATTACTGATAACATAAGAAGTTCTTCCACCATTTTGCTATTTAGCCTCTGTAATTTGTATACCATTTTTGTCCTTTGCTTCTGTTAAAGCCCACTTTTATATGTATATGCTTTCTTGCATTGTACAATATTGAATGCCTTGAATACCTACTTATTTCTATCTGTATATATTTTTCATTGGTTTTACTTGTGGCTATCATGGGATTAAAATTAAACATCCTTTTTAAATATATAACAATTTATCTTTGGTTTGATATTATCTTAACTTCAATAGCTTCCACATATACTTTTCCTATATCCTTCTGTCCCTCCACCTTATTTTTTCGTTAAGAGTTATAACTTTGAACATTTTATCTCCAAAATCCTAGATTTATCATTACTTTTTATGCATTTGCATTTTAGCATCTATAGGAAGTAAGAGGTGGAGTTACACACTAAACAGAATAGTACAATAATACTGGCATTTATAATTTCCCAAATGATTACCTTCACCATGGGACTTTATATCTTTATGATACTTTGAACCACTGTCTAGTGTCCTTTCCTTTCAGTCTCAAGAATTCCCTTTAGAATTGCCTGTAGGGCAGATCTAGTGGTAATGTACTCCCTCAGCTTTTGTTTATCTGAGAATGTCTTAATATCATCTTCATTTTTGAAAAAGAGCATCACCAGATATAAAATTTGGGGTTAATAGTTGTTTTCCTTGAGAACTTTAAATATGTCATTCCACTGCATTCTTGCCTCCACGGTTTCTGAGGAGAAATCAGCACTCAGTCTTCTTGGGACTCCCTTGTATGCAACACGTTGCGTTTCTCTTGCAGCTTTTGGAACTCTCTCCTTGTCCTTGGCATTTGATAGTGGACTCAATATATAATGGTGTGTGATTTTTCTTCATGTTTATCCTGTTTGGTGTTCTCTGAACTTCTTCACTGTGCATATCCACATCATTTGCTAAGTTTGGGAAATTCTCTCATTATCTCTTTGACTATTCCTTTTGGCCCTTTCTCCCTATCTTTTCCTGCTGAGACTCCCATAACTCATATATATTGGTGCACTTGATGGTGTCCCATAGCTGTCTTAGGCTATCTTGGCTTTTAATATTTATTTTCTTTTCTTTCTATTCCTCAGCCTGATTCATTTCAAATATCCTGTCTTCAAGTTCATTTATTCTTTCTTCTGCCAGCTAGAATTTGCTCTTAAAACCCCTCCTGAACATTATTTTTTTCATTTAGTAATTGTAGTCTTCAACTATAATAATTCTCTTTGGTTCCTTTTTGAAATGTCTATTCTTTACTTAGACTCTCATATTATGCCCTCATTGTTTTCCTAACATCCTGCAGTTGTTTCTCCTTTGTTTCCTTGAGAATTTTTAGGATCATGTTTTTCAAGGCTTTGTTTAACTAAGTCCACATTCTAGTCTTCGTTGGCGATTTCTGTATTTTTAGCCTCTTCTTTTGAATGGAACACTGTTTCCTGTTTTATTGTTTTTGTTTGTTTATTTGTCTTGTATGCTTTTGGTGCACACTCTACATTGTAAATTTTAAAATGTTAAC
>PVKH010027859.1:0-12932 GCA_004027955.1 Chaetophractus vellerosus | reverse complement strand
ACCTTCTCTGAGACATCTACTATTCAGAATGTCAAAGGCCAATGATAAAAATTTTGAAAGCAGCAATAGAAAAGCAATGCACTATTTATTAGGAAGCCTCAATAAGGCTAATGCTGATCTCTCATCAGAATCTATGGAGGCAAGAAGGCAGTGATATGATATATTTAATGTACTGAAAGAGAAAAACTGATAGCCAAGAATGCTTTATCTGGCAAAACTATCCTTCAGAAATGAAGATAATTTTAAAATTTTACAGACAAACAAAAACTGAAAGAGTATGTTACCAAAAGCCTGAATCTACAAGAGATATTAAAGTTTGTGTTACAGCCTGAAAGGAAAAGACAAGGGGAAAAATCCTGGAGAAGTGTGTAGAAATGAAGAATATGAGTAAAAGAAACTGAAAGGGTTAAAAGACAGACAATAGTAAGAGATGACAACTAAAAGCCAAGGGATAAAATGGATGAAGTAGGTAACACTTTTATAGTAGTAACACTGAATGTTAATGGATTGAACTCCCCAATTAAATGACATAGACTGATAGAATAGATTTAAAAAAAAAAAGACATCTATTTGTTGTCAAGAAGAGAGTCACCTTAGATGCAAGAACACAATCAGGCTGCAAGTTTTGAAAAGATATTCCACGCTATTTTAAAAAAAAAAAAAAAAAAAAGTGGGTGTAGTGATACTATGGTTGGATAAAATAGATTTTCAATGCAAAACTGTTATAAGAAATTAAGAAAGTTACTATATATTAATAAAAGGGAAAAATTCACCAAGAAGAAATAACAATAATAAATATGCATGCACTTAACATAGGTGCCCCAGTATACATGAGACACACACTGGCAAAACTAAAGAGAGAAATAGACATCTTTATAATAATAGTTGGATACTTCGACACTCCACTGTCAGCTTTAGATAGAACATCTGGACAGAGGATAAATAAGGAAACTGAGAGCTTGAATAATATGATAAATGAACTAGACCTAATAGACATTTTATAGAGCATTATACACCAAAACAGCAGGCTGTACATTCTTCTTAAGTGCTCATTGATCTTTCTCCAGTATAGACCATATGCTGGGATGTAAGTCAGATCTCAATAAATGTAAAAACAGTGAAATTATGCAAAACACTTTCTCTGATCATGATGGAATAAAGTTGGAAAGTAGCAACAAGTAGAAACAGAAAATTCACAAATATATGGAGATTAAACAATACACTTTGAAATCATCAGTGGTTAAAAGAGGAAATTGCAAGAGAAATCAGTAAATACCTCAACACAAATGAAAATGATAAGACAGTATATCAAAATGAATTAGATCCAGTAAAGGCAATGCTGAGAGGAAAGAAGTGGGTATAGTGATATAATGCTTATATTAAAAAATAAGAAAGAGCTAAAATAAAAGACCTAAACTGCACACCTGGAGGACCTAGGGAAAAAAAACAGCAAACTAATCCCAAAGCAAGGAGAAGGAAAGAAATAATAAAAATTAGAGCAGAAATGAATGAAATGGAGAACACAAAAACAATAGAGAAAATCAACAGAACTGAAAGTTGGTTCTTCAAGAAGAGCAACAAATTTGATAAACTCTTAGATTAACAAAGAAAAAAGGAGAATATGCAAATAACTAAAATCAGAAATGAGAAGAGTGACATTACCACTGACCCAGAAGAAATAAAAAAGATTATAAAAGGATACTATGAATAACTGTATGCCAACAAACTAGACAGCATTGATGAAATGGACAAATTACAACAAACACATGAACAAGCCACACTGACTCTAGAATAAATAAAAAACTCAACAAACTAGTCACAATTAAAGAAATTGAAACAGTCATCAAAAACCTCCTCAGGGCCCGGCTAGATAGCTCAGTGGATAAAGAGCGCGCTGGGATACCACATGGGAGGCCCCGGGTTCGGTTCCCAGGGACCTCTCCTAGTGGGCAGACCGCCTTGAGAATGGCAAACCGCCATGGGTGGGCCAGAGCCGCCGTGGGCAGGGCAAAAAGCTGCCACGGACAGGGCAAAAGCCGCCACGGGCAGGGCAGGTCACCCGAGTATGGAGCACAGCCAGCCACCAGCGAACTGAAGCAAGAGCCGGCCGTGAATAGAAGCAGAAGCCGCCCACAAGCGAATACCAATTTTGCTAAAACTCTTCCAAAAATGGTAGGAAAGAATGCTACCAAATAAATGCATTCTATGAAATAATATCCCACTGCCATATACCATAACCATATACTAAAGCCAAATAAAGGTATTATGAAAAAAAGTACAGACCAAATTTCTTTCATGGATATAGATGCAAAAATCCTCAACAAAATACTTGCTAACCAAATTAAAAAACATTAAAAATTTTTACATCACTATCAAGTGTGCTTCATACCAGGTATGCAAGGGTGGTTCAACATAAGAAAATCAATAAGTATAATACACCACATTAGTAAATTGAAGAAGAAAAATCACATGATCATTTCAATAGATGCAGCAAAGGCATTTGACAAAACACACATCCTTTCTAGATAAAAATACTCTGAAAGATAGGAATAGTAAGAAACTTTTTCAATATGATAAAGTACATATATATTAAAAAACCCACAGCTAATATTTGTACTCAATGGAGAAAGACTGAAAGCTTTCCTACTGAGATTGGGAACAAGACAAGAATGCCCACTCTCTCCTCTGTTATTCAATATGGTGCTAGAAGTTCTAGCTAGAGCAATTAGTCAAGAAAAAGAAATAAAATGCATCCAAGTAGGAAAGGAAGAAGTAGACATTTTGCTATCTGTTGATGATATGATCCTATACTTAGAACATCCCAAAAAATCTACAACAAAACTATTAGACTACATCAGCAAAGTGGCAGGATACAAAATTAACACACAAAAATTAATAGCATCTCTATACACTACTAATAAGAAATCTGAAGAGGAAGTCAGAAAAATTCCATTTGTAATAGTTACTAAAAGAATCAAATATTTAGGAATAACTTTAACCAAGGCGATAAAGGACCTGTATTCAGAAAACTATAAAACATTGCTAAAAGAAACCAAAGATCATCTAAATAAATAGAAGGGTATTCTGTGTTCATGGGTTGGAAGACTAAATATCATTAAGATGTCAATTCTACCCAAACTCATCTATAGATTTAATGCAATCCTGATAAAAATTCCAATAGTCTTCTTTGTAGAATTGGAAAAGCCAATCATCAAATCTATCTGGAAGGGGAAGCATACCCAAATAGCCAAAAAATGTCTTTAAAAAGAATGACATTGGAGGACTCTCATGTCCAGACTTTAAAGCATATTATCTAGCTACAGTGTCTTTTTTTTTTTTTTAAGATTTATTTATTTTATTACATATCTCCCCTTCCCCCCGCTGCAGCGGCGCGCTGAGAGTGGTCACTGCGCAGGCGCGGCTTTCCCCGCTTGTGGGCGGTCTCTGCATCCGTTCACGGCCGGCGCTTGCTTCAGTTCGCGGGTGGCTGGCTGCGCTCCATCTGCGGGCGACCTGCCCTGCCCGTGGGGGCTCTTGCCCTGTCCGTGGCAGCTTCTTGCCCTGCCCACGGCGGCTCCAGCCCGCCCATGGTGGCTTGCCATTCTCAAGGCGGTCTGCCCGCTAGGAGAGGTCCCCGGGAATCGAACCCAGGGCCTCCCATGTGGTATGCCGGCGCCCTATCCACTGGGCTATCAAGCCGGCCCCTCTAGCTACAGTGTTAAAAGCAGCATGGTACTAGCATAAAGATAGACAGATTGACCAGTGGAATTGAGAGTTCAGAAATAGACCCTCACATCTTTGGTCAAGTGGTTTTTGACAAAGCTGTCAGACTCACTCAGCTGGGTCAGAATAGCGTATTCAACAAATGGTGTTTGGAAAACATGTCTTGGATAGCCATATCTAAAAGAAAGAGGACCCTTATCTCACACCTTATATAAAAATTAATTCAAAATGGATCAAAGACCTAAATATAAAATATAAAAACTAGAACCACAAAACTCCTAGAAGAAAATATAGGGAAATATCTTCAAGATGTTGTTGTTGGTGGTGGTTTCTTCGGTCTTAAACCCCAAGCACAAACAACAAAAGAAAAATAGATAAATGGGACTGCCTCAAAATTAACCACTTTTATATTTTAAATGATTTTGTTAAGAAGGTGAAAAGACAGGCAACTCATGGGAAAAAATCTTCAGAAACCATATTTCTGATAAGGGATTGATCTCCATGTTTTATAAAGAGATCACAGAACTTAAAAAATGACAAGCAACCCAATTAAAAAATGTGCAAAATAATTGAAGAGACATTTTTCCAAAGTGGAAATCAAATGGCCAAAAGACACATGAAAAGATGTTTAACATCACTAGTTATTATGGAAATGCAGATCAAAACTACAATGAAATATCATCTCACACCATACAGAATGGCCATTATTAAAAAACAGAAAACTGCAAGTGCTGGAGAGGATGTAGAGAAATAGGACGAGTTCTTCACTGTTGGTGGGAGTGTAAAATGGTGCAGCCTCTGTGGAATACAATTTGGCGGTTCCTCAGGAAGCTAAATATAGAACTGCCATATGATCTGGCAATCCCACTACTAGAAACATATTCAGAAGAACTGAAAGCAAGGATTTGAACATATATTTTCACGCCAGTATTCATAGCAGCATTATTCACAATTGCTGAAAGATGGAAGCAACCTAAGTGCCCATCAACCAATGAATGGATAAAGAAAGATACGTGGTATAGTCAGATGAAGGAATATTATTCAGCTGCAAGAAGATATCAGTTGGGGAAGCACACGACAACATGGAGGAACCTTGAGGATATTATGTTGTGTGAAATGTGCCAGACATAAAAGGATGACTAGTGTATGGTCTTACTGACAAGAGCTAAATACAATGAACAGGATTAAGGCATTGTACTATGAAGTATAGGTTGATGGGAGATAGAATGTGGGATGAGAAGGGGGAGATGATGCTGGATGTATATAGAATGTTTAATAAGGTCAAATGTAAATATGTGGGAATGGTTAGACTTGATGGTAAGACAATATAATGAATATAACAAACACTGTTGATTTATGGATGTGATTGTGGCTGATACGAGTAGGCTAGGGAGATTAATGTTGGTTGGAGGACAGCTGGAGGATAATGTAGGTAATGTTTAACAATGATTTTGGCTGTAGATAATGATTGTGGTTAATAATATAAATACACGAATGTTCTACTACAAGGTGTTAAGAATGTGGTGATACATGGGAAAATATAACTATGGTAATTTATAGACTATAGTTAACATCATTGTAATGTTTTTGTAGCAAAAGCAAAGTTGGTACTATATTAATGCTAAAAGTCAAAGAAAAAGAATATGGGGTTTGGTTTTGTGAGATGCATATGATTGAGCATTTTTTCTCTTCTTCATTTTTGTTTCCTAAGGAGACCTTGACTATGTCATTTAACTAATTTGTGCTCATCTCTGTAGCTTTCTGAACACTGGAAGGAACAATTGATTTAGTTGGAATTGGATGAGATAAACGTGCCTAGATGGAGCTTTTTAGGAGTGCTGCTTCCATAACTTGTTGAGCTGACTTTTTCTATTGCTTCATTTTTTAAAATTGGAAATAAAGTTATTTAAAAAAGATTAGGGAAAATATATAGCATTAATGCTGTGTTTATATAGATTGACTATAAGCAACTTACAATATCAGTGTTTTCCTGGTTTACTCAAGCTTGGCAAAACGTAGAACTTCTTTACCAAATTCAACAATACTTTAAAAAAAAAGTCAAGGTCACAATAAGTGCTGCTGGAGAGGGAAAAGAAAACAGCAGATATTCTGATAATGATGGTGGAGACAGCTACTAGAAAGAGTTAAGGGATCTTTTAATAAGACTGTTAGCATTCATTGTGCTTTCTTACCCCCACTCTAATTTGAGATTTTATACCACAAGAGTATTTTTAAAGACCCAAATTGGATGCTCAAGGTGTGAATGATATAGTTTCTATGGTTTTTCAAAAGTAGTCCCATTGTTTAGAAAAAAGCAGAATGTTTCAGCCTTCAAGATTTAGGTTATTCAAAGAAAAAGGACTGTAATAAATATAATAGACAATTTTATTGATAGCAGGTCTTCTGCAAGGATTTAGGAGTTATTGAAAGCACCTATCCAGAAAAATAAACTACTTAAAATGTCTTGAATCTAAATCTAAATATTTATTTTGTGTAAAAGAGATCCTCCATGGGTAAAGAGGAGAAACTTTTGAAATTAATATGAACTAGAAAAAACTGGTAGTTGTAATCAGTTTATACTCTCAACAAAATGCAGAGCAAAGTATCAATATGGGGATGGGGCATATTTTTGTCTGAACTTAGTTCTGATTCAATAAAAGTTTTTTTTTTCTTGCAAACTGTCACAATAACATAACTTAAAAAGTTTCTGAAAATATTTATTGTATACAGTCTTGAATATGAAAAGAATGTAACTATTATTCTCGCTTTGTTTTGAGGTTATTTACTTAGGGCTAAGCACCTCATTTTTCTTGTGTGCAAAAAGTAATTATGCAGTCAAAAGAAATATAGCTCATATACTTCAAAACATATGAAAAATGTAAAACTTTATTACACACATTAATTTCTATGAAAGGACATCTCTAGCATCAGTGTAACTGGGATAAGCCAGATAACTGATGTATATATATGAATGTTTCTCCCAAATGGGTTTTATAAAGGCAAACAAACAAATAAACAATTTCTTCTTTTATGTCTGCTTCTCTTTTATAAATTTTCCCTTTCCAATATAGGCAATAGTTTTGAGGATTTTTGTACATATGTGCTTTAATATATTCTGTTCAAGTTAGTCTTGCTAGGCCCTCATCCCATATTTTATTATTTTAAGCTACTTAGGTGGAATCCATTTCTACATAAAGCAAAGCAAAGATATGAAAATCTACAAATGATGAACTAAATATGTTCATGGTTTTTCCAACTTGAATCTTGCCCATTCAGCCTTCTGTAAATGTCAGCATATTCTTGGGAAGCCTCATTCAGCATGAGCCAGTCCTGATCTGTTTGCTCTCATTCTTTTGCTCTCTGAGCAGCAGGTTCTGTATAACAAGGTCTGGATGCTTGCCACTCTAGCAGTAAGATTTGTGGTTCAACTTCAGTTGTCTTGGAGCCATAGCTGATTCACTGGGGACACTGTGCTGCTAATATGGTACAGGGCTAACGTAAAGGGTGGGAGGGGAAGGAGTGGCACTCACTTGTACTGCCTAATAACTGGAGAAAAAAAAAACCCACTTTAATCAAAGAAAGGAAAATAACTGCAATAAAAGCAAAACAACAACCCTTATCTCATAAGGGTTAATAGAATTTTACATTTTAAGCTGTCAAACCAGAAGCAGTCAGTGGAATTTCCTGATCTTGGCTAAATATGCAAGAATTATATGACGCTTGAAGGCTTTTGCTTCTTTTAATAAGTAAAAGGAAATTTGTGTTTGTGAGTGGATGGACATGTGCAGTGTGTGTGTATGTGTTTGAGCTTTGGTGAAGGGTCAGGGAGTAGCTTATAACCACGAGAAATATCTGAAGGAAAGGTAATGAAGAGTTCCCTTACTGGAAAAGGACAATTTATGATGATTTATAATTTTTCAGAAATAAAAAGCATAGCACTGGTTAAGTTGAGTCAAGCAATGTGATAGTTTGAACATCTAAACAAAATAACATTGGTTGTCCAATTCGATGAGTAATTGATTTGACAATGTAATGATTTAACTTTGCAGAATATTTTGAAGAGAACAACTGATATAGTATTTAAAATGTTACTGAACTACAATATATATTCCCATTCTTCGTTCTTTCTTTATTTTCTCCCTTCAGTGGTACTAAGTCAGGAAAATCTTAAGAAAGAGAAAATTGACAATGAATGATGTTTCAGAACTTTCTGAATGAGATTTTAGGAATATCCGTTAGATACTGGATGTCAGTACCCCAGCATTGGCTTGCCATAGAATATCAACGTTTAAGTTTTACATCCCCCATTTTATACTTTTGTTTCCCACATGCGATATCCAATGCATAATTGGGTCGTTGGAAAGGGAATCTTTACAAAGAGGTGCCATGCAAATGAGAAAGGAAAAAAAGTCACCTTGGCATCCAAAAATTAAACTTAAAGCTGTAGGCTATTGAATGAGAATGATTACTGTAGTCTATAAAATTACACTGACATACCTTCTGAGGTAACTTTTGCTATCACAAAGGCATATATCTCTTAAAAATTTTTTATTAGGGAAGTTGCTAATTTACAGAATGATCATCATGCATAAAACACAGGATTCCCATAGACCATCCCACCACTAATACCTGGCATTGGTGTGGAACATTTGTTACAATTGATGGTAGCACTTTTAAAAATAATCGTATTATTTTTAAACAAGAGTAGCCAGCATTTATTGAGAGATTCTATGTTCTAGGCACTGTGTGGAGCAATTTACATGGATTACCTCATTTAAAACATCCAATACACAGGCCTGTGAAATATGTCCTATTATTATTATTATTACTTTAAAATTAGAGAAGTTGTAAGTTTACAGAAATATCATGTAAAAATACATTGTTCCCGTTTACCCCCCTATTGTTGGCACTTTGCGTTAAAGGGTACCTTTGTTACAATTTATGAAAGAGTATTAAAATAGTATTATGAACTTTTGTCCATAGTTTACATTAGGTGTATTTCTCTCATATACCACCCTATTATTAACACCTTGTATAAGTGTCATACATTTGTTATAATTCATGAAAGAACATTCTTATACTTGTACTCCGGTCCATTGTCTACAATACGGCTCACAGTGCTTTTGAGTCTCATGTTTTATCTTTTAATTTTTATTCTAGTAACACAGACGACCTAGTTTCCTCTTTTAATCATATGTACAATTCAGTACTGTTACACTCACAGCAATGTGCTGGCATCACCACCATCCATTTCCAAACCTTTGCAATCAAAATAAATAGAAATTATGTACAAATTAAACATTGGCTTCCCATTCTCTATCCCCAATCTATGTTCTAGATTCTAACTCTTTGAGTTTGCTTATTATAATTAGCTCATATAAGTGAGATCATACAATTTTGCCCTTTTGTGTTTGGCTGATTTCACTCATCATTATGTCCTCAAGGTTCATCCACGCTGTTGCATGTATCAGATTCCTTTTCACAGCTGAATAATATTCCATAGTATGTATATACCATATTTTGTTTATTCATTCATCAGTTGATGTACATTTGGGTTGCTTCCATCATTTGGCAATTGTGAATAATGCCCCTGTGAGCATTGATGGACAAATATCTGTTCGAGTCCCTGCTTTCAATTCTTGTAGGTATATATTTAGCAGTGGGATTGCTGAGTTGTGTGGTAATTCTATATTTAGTTTCCTGAGGAACTGCCAGACTGTCTTCGAAAGTGGCTGCACCATTTTTCAATCCCACCAGCAATGAATGAGTGTTTCTATTACTCCACAGTCTCTCAAAAACTTGTAGTTTTCTGTTTTTTAAAAAATTATTTTAATAGTAGCCATTCTAGTGTGAAATGATATCTCATTGTGTTTTTTTCTCATCTACTCTTTGTTTTTTTTTTTGTTGTTGTTCATCTGCTCGTTGTCTGCTTATTGTTTGTTTTTTCTTTAGGAGGCACCAGGAACTGAACCTGGGACCTCCCATGTGGGAGGTGGGCGCTCAACTAGTTGAGTCATATCTACTGCCCTCATTGTGGTTTTATTTTACACTTCCCTAATAGCTAGTGATTTTGAACATCTTTTCATGTGCTTTTTAGCTATTTTTATATCCTCTTTGAATGAATGTCTGTTCAAGTCTTTCCCTCATTTTTAATTGGGTTGTTTGCCTTCTAATTGTTGAGTTGTATGATTTCTTTATATATTCTGGATATTGAACCCTTATTGGATGTGTGGTTTCCAAATATTTTTTACCATTGAGTAGGTTGTCTTTTCACTTTCAGGACAAAGTTTTTGATGCACAAAAGTTTTTAATTTTGAGCAGGTCCCATTTGTCTATTTTTTTCTTTTGTTGTTTTGGATGTAAAGTCTAAGAAACTATTGCCCAACAGAAGATCCTGAAGATGCTCCCCTACATTTTCTTCTAGGTGTTTCATAGTCCTGGTTCTTAATTTTAGGTATTTGATCCATTTTCAGTTAATTTTTGTAAATGGTCTGAGATAGCGGTTCTTCTTTCATTCTTTTGCATGTGGATATCCAGGTCTTCCAGCACCATTTGTTGAAGAGACCATTATTTTCCAATTGTGGACTTGGCAGCTTTGTCAAAAATCAATTGGTGGGAAACGGATGTAGCTCAAGTGGTTGAGTGCCTGCTTCCCACATGGGAGGTCCTGGGTTCAGTTCCCAGTGCCTCATAAAAAAAAAATCAATTGGCCATAGATGAAGGGTATATTTCTAAACTCTCAATTTAATTCCATTGGTCAATATATTTATCCTTGTGCTAGTACCACACTATTTTGACCACTGTAGCTTTGAAATATGCTTTAAAGCCAGGAAGTGCGAGTCCTTCAACTTCATTCTTCTTTTTCAAGATGTTTTTGGCTATTCAAGGCCCCTTACCCTTCCAAATAAATTTGATAATTGACTTTTCCATTTCTGCAAAGTAGGCTGTTGGAATTTTGATTGGGATTGCATTGAACCTCTAACTCATTTTTGTTATAATTAACATCATAATAATATCTAGTCTTCCAAACCATGAGCACAGAATGCCTTTCCATTTATTTAGATCTTCTTAGATTTCTTTTAGCAATGCTTTGCAGATTTCTGTGTACAAGTCCTTACATCCTCAGTTAAATTTATTCCTATGTATTTGATTCTTTCAGTTGCTAATGTAATAGAATTTTTTTCTTGATTTCCTCCTCAGATTTCTCGTTACTAGTATGTGGAAACACTACTGATTTTTGCATGTTGATCTTGTACCCCACCACTTTGATGAATTCGTTTATTAACTCTAATAGCTTGTTTGCAGATTTTTTGGGACTTTCTATATATGGGATTATGACATCTGCAAATAGTGAATATTTTACTTCTTCCTTTCCAGTATGGATGCTTTTTATTTCTTTTTCTTGCCTAACTTCTCTGGGTAGAACTTCCAGTACAATGTTGAATAACAGTTGTGAAAGTAGGTATCCTTGTCTCCTTCCAGATATTAGAAGGAAAGCTTTCAGTCTTTCACCATTTGAGAATGATGTTTGCTGTGAGGTTTTCATATATGTCCTTAACCATGTTGAGGAAGTTTTCTTCTGTTCCTATTTTCTAAGTGTTTTCATCTACAAAGGATGTTGGATATTGTCAAATGCCTTTTCTGTGTCAATTGAGATGATCATGTGGTTTTTCCCTTCATTTTGTTAATGTTGCATATTACATTAACTGATTTTGTTATGTTGATCCACCCTTGCATACCTAGAATAAAACCCATTTGATCATGATGTATAATTCTTTTAATGTCCTGTTGGGCTCGATTTGTAAGTATTTTCTTAAGGATGTTAGCATCTATATTCATAAGAGAAATTGGACCTTAATTTTCTTTTCTTGTAGTGTCTTTGTTATCTGGCTTTGGTATTAGGGTGAAGTTGGCCTCATAGAATGAGTTAGGGAGTGTTCCACTCATTCAATTTTTTCAAAGAGTTTGAGCAGGATTGGCATTAATTCTTCTTGCAATGATTGGAAGAATTCATCTGTGATTCCATCTGTTCCTACACTTTTCTATGTTGGGAGATTTTTGAAAACTGATTCAATCTCTTTACCTGTGATTGGTCTATTGAGGACATTTATTTCTTCTAGAGTCAGTGTACGTTGTTCATATGTTTCTAGGAATTTTTCCCATTTCATCTGTTTTCTCTAATTTGTTGGCATTCAGTTGTTCAGTATCCTCTTATGATACTTTTTATTTCTGTGGGGTCAGTAGTAATGTCTCTTACCCATTCCTGATTTTTTTTTCATCTTCTATCTTTTTTCTTTTTCAGTCTAGATAAGTGTTGTCAACTTTATCAATCTTCTCAAAGTGCCAATGTTTGGTTTTGTTAATTTTTTCTATTTTTTTAAATTCTCAATTTCATTTATTTCTGCTCTAATCTTTCTTTCCTTCTGTTTGCTTTGGGTTTAGTTTGCTGTTCTTTTTCTGGTTCCTCCAGGTGTACAGTTAAGTCTTTGATTTAGTTCTTTTTCCTTTTTAAATGTAAGCATTTAGGGCTATAAATACCCTTCTCAGCACTGCCTTTGTTGCATCCCATTAGTTTTGATATATTGTGTTCTTGTTTTCACTTGTCTCAAGATATTTACTGATTTCTGTTGCAATTTATTCTTTGACCCACTGTTTAAAAGTGTGTTATTTAACTTCCATATATTTGTGGATTTTTTAGTTCTCCCTCTGTTATTGATTTCCAGCCTCATTTCTTTATGTTCAGAGAAGATGCTTTGTGTAATTTCAATCTTTTAAAATTTGAGAATTTTTTTTGACCCAACATGTGGTCTATCCCGGAGAATGCTGACTCATACAATGTCAAATCATTTTTGTCTCTCTTTTTCTTTATTGATATCTCCTTTTCTTTATGGTTGATCTTTCATGATATATGACTGATCCCTTTCTCATCTCTCTTTCTGTATATTTTAAAAATATTTTCTTGTGGTTTCCTTGGGGATTATATTATACAATCTACATCTATATCTTACTAATTTGAAAAGATACCAACTTTGCTTCAGTGGCATACATGCTCTTTGCTCCTATATTCCTCTGATTCCCCTCTTTATGATGTTTTATCCCACTTTACCACTTTATATTTTGCATGTCCGTTATCCAGAAATATGCCTTTTTCTTGTTCAATTGTATTCTGACTCTTATAGGAATTAAAAAGTAGAGTTGTATATTGGGCT
>PVKH010027858.1:0-12938 GCA_004027955.1 Chaetophractus vellerosus | reverse complement strand
CAGACACCGTCACCACCTCCAGGCCCTGCTCGCGGGCGCCCGCCATGAGGACGGAAAGGGTGCCAGAGGCGGGCCGAGACATGGGCCAACAGTCTACTGGGAAGCGGGTGCGGGGAGGGGGAGACGCTGCCCGGGGCCACTCCGCCGCCCACATCTGGCCCGCCAAGTTCAAACCGGCAGAGAGGCGGCGGAGACGTGCTCTCCCAGCAGGCCCCGCGCGCGCCGGACCCGGCCAATCGGAGACCGCACAGGCCCCGCGTTGCCGTGACGACGCGTGGAGGCCGCGCTGGCTTTGTCCCGGCCTTCAGAGCTAGGGTGTCCTCAGCTCGGGCCTGCCTCTGCTGGCCCCTCCCCCTACAGGTCCAGGGAGTGCATGCTGCTTGTGGGCTTGTCTAATTCAGCGCCTTTCCTCACCGGCGAGGTCTGGCTCCTGGCTGACAACTTTGAGGAAGTCATCCCATGCTTGCTGTGAGGTCGAAAGTAGTTACCGATATTTTGATATGGAAAATCCGCAGTCACTGAGAAAAGGCATATACTTTTATAAAGGAAAAGAAGCAGAAGCCTATCCTTACAAGGTCAGGACGATATACATCAGTTGTGATTTATTTCAGCACAGGGCCATATTTTATTCGCGGCGGAGGCGGGCGAACTTGGAATTATCTAAGCATGCACTTTTGGGGCAATCTTTCAATGTTTTCCATAACACCTCATTTGTCTGGCACCTTCAGTGAACCAGTTTGTCTATACATATGAATTTTTTTGATTCGTTCAAGCCTCTAGTTTGTCCTGGGTCTTGTGTTAAAAACTGGGGATAGATAAGAGCCTCAAGGTCCTCATTATTTTGTGGTGGTGACTTAAAATTGCTGTGTTACGCGTACCGTGAGGAAAGGAAAAATTGTGGGAACTCAGAAGGAGCACTCCTCTTACAGATTGGTGATGAAGATGGGGGTAGCGTTGAAGAGATGACAGGCAATAAACCTTGATACTTTATTCATGCAACTGCTGAGAAAATTGCATACACTATTTTTTTCTGGTTTTCTACATATTACTGATAGAAATATGACAAAGTAAAAACTGACAGTGGCCAAAACAGCTCACAAAAAATTTGTTATTGACTAAAGAGTGATAGCAAAACCTTTGACAGAATTTAGATCTGCAAAATTTGATACAGGAGAATCAGATATGGTATCAATAGCAGCAACCAATGACAATTCAGAAGGCAGAAGCTCTGATTAGTAAAATATGACATGGTCAAAACTATTTAAATGGAAAATTAATTTTGTTAAGAATTTCAGTAAGCACAAAATGAAAATGGGAGAAAGCTGAAGCAATTGAACTGAGTAGTAAAACCAATCAAGGAATAAAATCTAGCTTAATGGAGTTTCATACTCTACCCCAATAATTCAAAAGTTTTTAACCAGGCATCCCTGGTTAAAAACTTTTATCAGAACATCTCCAGAATCAATACAACAGCATCAAAGGGCCCTGAGTCCCTTTAGGGCTTCATAAAGGAGGTAAGCTTGAGAATCTATTTCCCAATAGACATAATTTGACATAAGTATAGTGGGAACAACACAAGTTTAAACATAAAAGGGACCTGGATTTGAGTCAATAGCTTTTGACTTGCTAGATGTCCTTAAACAAGCAGTTAATCTTTCCAAGTCTTAATTTACTCCTCTGTAAAAGAGGGAAATAATCTACCTCAGTCATAGTATCCATTAATCCTCAAAATTTCTAGCATAGGACCTGACAGTTAAATAGTGAATTATGACACGTAAAACCCCAAAACATCTCCACTTTAACCTCTTGGTATGGGAATCTAAAATGTCATATACTTCTCTGCCTCCTTAAAACATTTTGCTAAACAAAGTATGGCCTTTCCTTGATGCCTCAGTGTCATCATTATGATCAACTATTGTAGCCAACACTGGAGCCCCAAAGACCAATGAGGCAAAGAGCTGCATGGTGCTGGTGTTGGAGTCCTGGGGTCCCCTTTCTTACACTGTCTTTTCATTACTGGGGCTGTGAAACCATAATCAAGCTTGGTAGAATTATATATAAATGAGTAAGTATGCTCAAAAGAGGGCCTCTCCCTCAAGTTTTAGGCCATTGACTTAGTAATATCTTTTACTATTCATTTTCATGATATATTTGAGATAATTGAAATTTCTTGCTGGTTCTGTAATCCTGTATAATTAAAGAGTGACTTTTACTTAAAAATCCTTATCGGCGACCTTTAGTGTTTCAAAAATAATGCCATTCCTTGCGGCAATGTATTATTTAACTTAAAAAAAAAAAGACATATTAAAGTATTTACAGATGGAACAATACGATGTCCTAGATTTGCTTCAAAAGGGCAGAGGAGATTGGAGGGGGTTAGTGAATGGGATAAAGTTGGAACAAAACTGACCATGTGCTGTCAATAGGTGTCAAAACTGGGTGATGAGTAGATTGCATAATTATATTATTCAACTCTTTGCCTTAGAAATTTCAAACAAATACTTAACAACAATAAAACTATGTCCAGAATTAAGAGGACATGGGTTCTGGTTTGGGTTCTAATTTGCTGTGTGACTCAAATATTCACTTACATTTTGTTAAAACCTCCATTTCCTCTTCTGTAAAATGAGGGCTTAAGGATGATGAATGCTGAGGAATTTCTAAGCATTTGGGCAACTGACTACATTTGGTATCATGCAGGTTTTTTAATTATTTGCTTTTAAATAAAGATCTAGTTGATGGTATTCTTTTAAACTTCACAATTTGTTTTTCACGGGAATGGTTCAGACTCAAGTGAGGATAAAAAGTCACTCCTAAATTTCAGCAAAGTTTTCTTAAGTATTTATAGAAAAATACCAAAATAGTTTTGTTTTTTTTTTGTTTTTTTTTTTTAAGGCAATACGAGGGATTGAACCTGGGACCTGGTACATGCAAAGCAGGTATGCAACCGCTGAGCTACACCCACTCCCCCAACATGGTATTTTTCAATGCTTACTTCCACCATATCTTCTCATATGTCTCACTTAAAAACATAATTTTACTTTAATTTGCTTGCTCTAACTGTGCAAATTGATTAATGTACCTAGTTATAAACTAAGGCAAATAGCTTGCTTTCTGAAAACTTTAATAATTCCAAACACTAAGTACAATATTGCATTTCATATGATATGTATAGCACAGATTACAAATGTTATATACTTGCTATTCTACTTTTTAAATGAATGAAATGAAAATATTTCAGTAACTTGAATTGAAAGAAAAAAACCTTTTAACTAGGATATTTAACAAGTTATGATTTAATATTTCTCAGATGTGTAAATATACAAACATGATAATAGTTGGCCTTACAAAATTACAACACACTGTAAATAAATCCCTCCCGTATTTTGTACAAACTACATGATTTTGATATACAAAGATTCTGTTTTTATTACACTGACAATGTACAACCAAGACTATTTACAATGCAAAAAAGTATATAAACCACAATTTAACATTCTGCTACTGGCAGCTACTATAGTTTAGGAGGTAGCTTTAATTAAACAAAATGAACAGAAGCCACATTTCCCAACTTGTGTTCTAAAAATAATTTACATAAGATAAAAATTCATTATATGCACAGTATATACAGTTTAATTATTAAACTGCAATCTAGCTTAACTTTATTTAAGTGTATCCAGAATAACTAATATGGCAGTGGGTTCACTATTGATTTAGCATATTGTTCAAAACAACATATTGAACACTTATAACTTTAAAACTCCACACAGTGACGTGCCAAAGGCCCATAGATAAGAATCAAATCATATTTTAATTTTTAAAAACATAGGTTTAAGCTTTATTCCCATTTTTTTTCCTTAATGACATTTGTGTCTTGTGTCACCAGAACTCAGCATCTGAGCTGTTGAATGGACTCTTGTAAATCACAGTAAGGGGAAAATGTATGGAAGCTTCCATGTAATAGTACAAGTTCAGGAGAATCTAGCTCATTCAGAAATAAATGTAAGTGCTTTTCATCATAATACTCCCAGTTTCTCCTAATTAAATGTAATTATTTATTAGTCTATTTTCTCTAGCATTTAAACTACAAATAGATATTATACCAGTAAATTTGGAAAGTATTGGTAGAGTCAATAATATCTGGAAGTATTTATTAACTGGAATATTACACAGAGCCATCAAATCCCTCAGATACTATTAAAACTTCCATATTAGTTAATAGTTAAGCCAAATATACTAAACTCACAACAATTAGCCCTTTCCTTTCTCCTAGTAATGTGATCACAAACACTGAGGAAAAAAAATTACTGTGATTGCACCAAAGCAATGTATAATTACTGAAAACAAATATTCAGCTATTTTCTTTTCACTTAAGCACTGTTAATATTGTTTTAAAGACATCTTCGGGCTTTAGGTTTATAAATCACTTAAAATTCATGATTGTATTATATCAAAGATGGAAACAGAAAACACAATAAGGTAATACCTTTATATATACTCTCACAGTTCTACCTGGGAGACAATCCCTTTTTTTGCCCTGCAGTAAGTTGTCCTGAGATTAATGATGAAGTATTATGTAAAATTAGCAAGACTTTTTCTTCAGTTATATAAAATCCCATTTTAAAATATCTTTTAAAAAGATTAATAACTGTTCTTATCTTGTGCTTAATTCAGAAATAAGTATAAATTTGCTTCTTAGGAATCACAGAAATCTAATGTTATATTGCCGCTATACCTAAACGCCCTTTTCAAGTGATAAATTTGTTTCAAATAAACCACACATTGCTCGGACACTGCATTTTTCACAAATTTATAATTTAGGCACCTGTTCTTTGAAAATGTATGGTTTGAAAAATATACTACCACCTTGCTGTACTTCTAAGTGACACCAGGCAGTGATTACAGAAGTGCTTCCCAGATGAACGATCAGAATAGGCTTCACTCTATAAACACTGTGATTTTGGTTGGTGGGGGAAACAATTACAAACACATTAGTTCAGTCTTTAACTCTTGGAAGATTGTAAGCATAGCGCACCAAAGGGAATCCTCGACTCTGATAGAAGCAGGCTCGTCCACAGGCCTGCACCTGGTCAGAACTGTCCGAGACAAAGGAATCTTCTTCATCTGCATAATCAGAGTGGGCAGACTGTGTGCCACAGTCAGACCAATAGCCCTCTGGTCTTTGGCAGGAAGCCACTGCCAATGCAGGGCAGCTGTGTGATTTTATTAAGTGTTTGCATGATACTGGCTTTGTCAAAAGAAATGATTCACAGCAGTCACACACAGTCAGGTTACCCTGCAGGTGTGAGTACATGCCACAGTCGTAGTAGAAATCCTGTTCCACACAACCACCTTGGCTACTGATGGAAACTGAAATCGATCCACTGTTTTTGGTAATACGTTGCTTCAGTAACTTCCAGTCTTCTTTAAACTTTGGGTTGAAGAAAACATACAGGACTGGATTCAGGCAAGCAGGCAATGGGAAAAATATCAGAGTAACAGACTTCATTATTTCAGGGCTGATAGAGATTGCAGTGATCAACGGTGCAAATGAGAAAAATGCAACTGGACAAAAAAAGATGCAGTTGGTGAAGATGAGCCAAGCGACATGCTTAATCATGCTAGACTGTGAGTTCTCTGAGAGGTCTTCTTTTTCCAAGTTGCAATAAAGTTTAGTGTAGATAATGGCCATTAATAAAAATGCTAGTGAGTTCAAAAGCACTAAGGTTACAGTAAATCCTAAAGATGGTGTTTCGCCTGTGGGAAATGGCAGGCACAGGGGTGATGCAGAATATTCCCCTCTATGGAAAAGAGGGAAACAACCTGCTACTATAGCACCCAGGAAAGCAAAAAGGGCAGCAACCCGGAATTGTTTGAGATGATTACTCTTCCCATTTTTCATTATATTGTTTGCAGATAAGCTTCTTTCAATAGCTGCTAACATTAATAAAAATATGGCACTTTCTGAGGAGAAAACTGCAAGAAACCCAGCTACTTTGCAGCCACTGCCAATCTCCCACCAAATACCAAATTCAGCAAATCTGCCCCAGGATACAGCATCCAGAAAAGTTAAAATGCCAGTATAAACTCCCATAAATAAGTTAGACACAGATATCAGGCCTATGAACAATTTGGAGGAAGACAGTGATGTATAAGACACAAATGTTGTTAAAATAACAAGCAGGTTAAAAATCAACGCGACCAAGAAAATGAACCACACAGTAAGACGAATCATCCAGCTTCCTAGTAAATATTCACAGGGCTTAAAAGCACCTAAAATGAACAAGAGAGAGAAATAAAGGACAATTTAGAAAACACCATATTTTGTGTGGTATGGCCTGATAAAGAAAATAATAGTTAAATCTAGAATAATTGAATCTGCTACCAAATTGAATTAAGCCAAATTTAAAAATAGCATTACTTCTATAATATTTAGTCAAGAACTAGGCTATTTAAAACAAAACACTGTAGTTTCTCTTATTAAAAACTTGGTAAGGCCAGACAGTGATATTTAAAAGAAAAATTTCACTTTCTCTTATACCTAAATTAAAATATATAGTACAGGGTCTAACATACAGAAAGTATTTTTTATGCTGTAGGAACAGAGGGTTTAGAATCAGATAAACTAAAGTGTGAATTTAGGGTTCATAACTTGTTACTCTGACATTGAGAAAGCACCTTAAACTCCTATAAACTTCATTTTCTCATTGGTGAATTATAATGCCTCTTTCATAGAGTTGTGCAGCTTAAGTAAAATTAAATATATAAAGTTCCAAAACAGGCTACTGGAGACATAGGCTTCAATACATATTAGTTCCTCTTTCTTCTTCCTTCCTAGTCCCACTACACTTTATAATAATTATATTTGTATATGTATGTATATATATATATACACACAAATACATATATACATGTATATATACCATAAACACATTTCTTATTGCTTTCAAAGGCAACCTAATGAGGCAGGTTAAGGCAGGTATAATTATCCCCAATTTCCATTCAGAAAAACAGATTTCAAAGTATTTGGTTCACCTGACCAAAGTTACTAAATCAGATTGCGTAGATAGGTTTAAAATGAATATATCTATTGCAAGTGATGTGCCACACTAATGAAGAACGTGTATGTGGGAGGGTGTGGGAGGTGGGGCATATTGGTACCTCTATAATTTTGTATAGCATTTGTGTAGTCTGTGTATCTTTTAAAAATTAATTAATTAATTTTAAAAAAACCACATACACATTGATGTTAACTATTCATAGAATGCTATGCCCAGCAAAACCCTATATAACTTAAAGTAGGACTGCAACAATTAATTCAGTAGGCCTGAATGTGGATGCCAGTCTTAGTTATCAGCAACAAATGTTTTATTTAAAAATTATGAAAGAAAAACAAAATTTTGACTACAAAGCACAAGAAAACTATATATTGCCTAAAACACATGTTCCTATTTATCTTTCTGAATATCATGGAATTTGATATACCCCATAAAACATTTTAATCTTTGACAGTCACAGACCTAAAAGGCCAGCTCAGCACCATTTCTATTGATCTGAAATAATACAAAAGGCTTTTTTTTTTTTTCCAATCCCAAAACTTTTTTTTTTAACTCCCTCCCTCAGGGAAATGCTAAGAGGATGCTTTCACTTTTATCTCTGTACCTGAACTCATCCTTCTTCAAAGGAGGAGGAGGAGCTCATCTGGCCTGGGAGAAGAGGACAGACACTCTTCTTCGAGAAGTGTTTCACCAGTGGGTGGAGTTACTTTGCCTCAGAAGTCAGGGAAGCAGGCTCTACCCAGTCTCTGTTTTGGGAAGCCTGCTGTATCCTCATCCTCCTGGTCCTAAGAGAAGGACCCGGGCCCTTCTCCAGTTCCCATTTCTACAGTAAGTACCCACTGTAGGCTGGTGCACCACGGGCTGTTATACTCTGTATTACTGCAACCAAGTGGGGTAGGCAGGCCCGCAGAGAGATCAGCTCAGACCCACTTTCCTCCTGGCCAACCCTAAGGTTTAAGGCAACGCGGATGAAATGGAAGAGCTGATGTTCAGGTCTAGCCTCACCTTTAGCAAACTTTCTCATTTGGTTGTCCGTTCTTTATGTATAATCTCCAACATGTGCACCCCTTAACCTCCAACTATTAATATAGAAACTAACACAATAAAATAAATTACATGAACTTAATGATTCTTGGCAATCCCATTCACTTACTGTTAAGCTTATACTCTATACAAGGTGTAGTGCTAAGTACTAAAACAAATAAATAGGTTCCATCCCTGCCTTCAAGGAGCTCACAATTCAGCAGTAATCATTAATGAATACAAAATAAATATGTTTCTGAGTCATAAAATTAATGTCCAGATTAAAATACTTAATCTTTTCTTCTACCCTAAAATTCTAACTCCATATTCTCTGGTAAACTAGGCAGAATAAGGCAATACAATAACAACCAAATATTTGGCTTTGGTTTAGTAAATTTCTCAATTCAGTGAAGTAAATTAGAAAGAAAAGGACAGTCAAGGTTGCATTTAAAAAAAAAAAAGATAACACTCAAAATTCTTATAGACTAGTAACTCATAGAACTAGTCCTAGAGTTAAAGGAGCTTAAAGGCGGTACATCTGAAACTTTAATGTGCATAATCCTCAACTCGGGAGCTTGTTAACAGATTCTGATTCAGTGGGCCTGGGTCTGAGATCCTGCAAAAGCTGCATAAGCTGCTGGCCACAGAGCATGTTTTGAGTCAGGTGCCTAGAGATCAGCTAGCCCCATCCCTATTACACAAGTCACATCAATCCTCAAAAGTTTTGGATATATATTTGTCTAACTCTTGTTTAAAGGTAGAAACAACAGCAAAGTACATGAGCATACCTGTTGAGGGTGTACAGTGGATAATTATTTGACTGTGTTCTTCATTCTCAGCACTGCTTGTGACACCTGCTGCCTCAGCCATACCTGAATAGATAACACAAAGCATGTTTAATTAAAACTTTTATGCAATTCGAAAGAGCCATATTTCCTGCAATTTTCTCTTGTGTATATGATGTAAAAGTTTGTACAAGAACTGATAGCATATTAAAGATGCCATTAACACAATAAATGCCATTTTTCTCAGAAATTTCGTATTGATCCTTCACAAACGGATTACAATAGCAATTTGATTAATGCCTTAAACAGTGTTCTACACTTAAAAGTCCATGCACTTGCCTTTATCCTTTGCCACACTGTGGTCCTGGAAGCTGTTATCTTCTGTGTTTGAATTTGCATAAGAGTCACAACCCCAAAATGCACAGCACTGATACGCATATGGTACAGATAAAGACCTGAAAAAAATAGGAGAATCTACATTCAACGGTGACTTCAAAGGCATGCTCTTGTTTTTTCAGAAAGAATTTTAATCTTTGAAAGCCCCAGCCTAGGAGTCAGACAGACCTGACTGACACATGCTTTAGGCTAGCTATTCATCCTCTCTGGGCCTCAGTTTCCTCATGTGTAAAGAGTGCTTTGGTATCAGATGATACCATGAGTTTCTCCCTTTATATAATATATGCCATTAAAAGTTGAATATAAATCAAAACACATTTAAAATGTAATAGCAAAACGTCAATTTAAAGTAAAATCTTATCAGACTGCTTTTATAAATGAATTAGTTACTCCCAATTTATATGATGCTGCAGTTTCATTTAAATTTAATGCACGTCATTTGTGACTTTATACCATTAAATCAATTTATTTTTTTCATCTCAATATGGTGAAAATATTTATTCTCTTCTCCCAAAATAATATTTGGAAGCCCTCTCTCTACTATATTTAATGAAGTCTACCAATAATTCTAACTTCTCTATGAAGTATTATAGCATTGTATCAACTTTCTGTAGGTTCACACTTATGTGGTTCTGCCATTTTTGTTAATGACCACTCCACTGCATAAAAAAATTCTGATGACTAGCTAGATCATCCCCCTTCGAGAACATCAATGGCTCCACTTCATGTTCTCAAAAGCGACGGAACATGGTCATGTTCTATTTTTGACTGAATTTGTGTGGACTGAGATAGAAAACACTCTTAAATTATAGCCTTCCAGAAAATCTGGGGACTAAGGCAACAAACCAGGACATGCTGTAATTTTGGAGCCTACTGTAACTTCAACAAAAAAAGAAACAAAAACACACCTGAGATTCACAAAGTCTTTTGCTGCTAAGGCTTCCTTCAGCTTGAAGTTACCCACAAGCTTCAGTTGATTTAGCCCATTCAGGCCTTCGGTAGGAAATGAAGTTAATTCATTGAAACTTAGATCTCTAAAATGTGAATGAGATGTCAAGTTAACTTCTAAGATACAATCCACATAAAAACATTTGCATTAACATCTGAAATATTAAAGCCTTAAATTAAAGCTTAGGTGTGCTAAAATGAAAGGTTTAACTTTCCTTTTGCCAACTTAAAAGCTGTTACTACACCAGTGCAGCTTAGCATTTAACCAAGAGAACTAAGAAAAATATTTTGATAGTGTTTTTTTGTTTGTTTGTTTGTTTTTTTTTTTGTGGTACTGGGCCAGGGATTGAACACTGGACCTCGTATGTGGGAAGCCGGTGCTCAACCACTTAGCCATACTGGCTCCCCTGAGTTGATTTTTTCATTTGTGGGCTTGTTTTTTTTGTTTTTAGGAGTCACCAGGGACTGAACTGGGAACCTACCATGTGGGAAGCAGGAACTTAACTAGTTGAGCCACATCTTCTCCCTGATAGATCAATTTTAAAACACAAGTTTCCGGAATGTTGTTCACTATTTTCATTTTATTATTGTATAAAATCATCTACTTACAGGTTAGTTATTGACCCAAGTTTGGCAAAAGCTCCGTTGTGAATTTCATGGATCAGGTTTCTACTCAGATCTCTGCAATTGTTGGAATAACATGTTAATCTTTACAAACACTCAAAATGCCAGTTAGTTACTTCCATTAAACTTTAGAATCTGTGGTAGTCACACAATATCCCCGATAAGATAACAAAGATCTTCAGTCTTGTACAACATTTTGTGGTTTATACTGAATACCTCCTTTACAACAATCTATTTCCTAGGAATGTGTTCAAGGTAGCAGTAACTATAGCTGGCATCTGTTTCAAGACAGTTGTTAATTTTCTCCACCTTATCATTCTGGTACCAGTTCAAAAATATAAATGATATGATATAACCTTTGGTACTACTAACTAGGTGAGGAAAAGCCCAGCTCACGATAAAGCTGAAAATAAAAACAGCCTTCATATTATTTGCCTTTTCAAAGGTTAGTGATAAGGCCCTGAGAGAAGACAAACAATCAATATGCAAACATGAACACTCCAGAGGGGCTTCAGATATCATTCTTTTCCCAAGCAGGAAATAAAAATCCTATCAACAGCAGAGCCACTTTCTATGTTCAGAAACACACCCTGAGGAATTCTGATATTACAGAATTAATAAAACAGAAATAATCTCCAACCACACTTAAATTGGGCCTTAATGGAAATTTAAAGATTGGATAAATTCATTCCATGACAAATCTCTTGGATAACAGGAAAACTGGACAAACTTGGCTCCCAATCATGAAAAGCCCAGCTTTTCATTGTTGTTGCTTATCAGTGCTCTAGAAGTGATGGCAGCTGGGAGCCAGATCCCTCCCCACTACCGCCAGGGACCCACAGTAAGTCTCTCGGCAACAAGGAAAGATCCAGCAACCCAACTATCAATAAGATATTTTCTAATAGAAGGCATGTTTTATTTCTTAATGCGGATTACATTAATCCTGGAAAACAGGATTCAATATATGTAATTTCACTTCACTGTCAACATTTTCTACATTAAAAAAAAAGTTCATTTATTTTTTTCCTGCATTAATAGTTTATGAAGGCAGCAATTAAAGTTTGTTTTAGTCGCCTCTATATCTCTATATTCCCAAGTGCTTAATTGTGTGTGGTACAAATATGTACTCAAATATAAGTAAATTTTTAAATGAGTGCTTCTGCTGCTTATTGGCTGTATTTGTCATGTTGACTATTTCAAAAGAAAGCCAGATAGTATTTTTAGTTTTGTGCGTCATATGGTCTCTGCTGCAGGTAGTCAATTCAGCCATTGCATGGCAAAAGCAGCCTTAGACAACACTAAAACAAAAGGGCAAGGTTGTGTTCCAATAAAATTTTAATTTACAAAAACAGGTGGCAGGCTGGATTTGATCCACAGGCTATATAGTTTGCCATCCCCTGCATACCTAACTATTATAACTTGAATTACACAAGTTGTATCTCTCAGGTTGTACACATTACTACTCTTTTTCACTCATCAATGTACAATATCATCAATAAAGGTGAAAAAAGAAAGTAAATTATTTATAAAGTACCATGTGGTAATGTTTGCACAACAATGTTTACATAAAATAAACCATTACCTTTAAGTAAATCTGTTAACATAGGGACCAAAATGGTATGTTATTAATTTATAGCATGACAAAAATGTTGTCTTTAATAATCATAGGTAAACTTACAGAATCCTTAGGGAAATCAGGTCTTGAAAAGTTCCTTCCTTTATTTGATGGATCTGATTACGTTGCAAAGAACTAACAAAAGAAAAGGAGAGTGAAAAGGAAAAGAGAAAAAAATAATTTTCTATTTGAAAAATAACATTTCTTGAAGGTTTTCTAAATTTAAACATTCCTATTAACATTAGTTGATCTTGTTGAAAGTAGAGAGAACTGAAGATTCCTCAGCTAAAAAATTAAAAGTTTAGGCTAAATGGTATCCCATCCCAAATTACACTGGGAAAGTTAACTGGTACACTATCTAAATTCCTAATCAACTGACAACAGGAGTGAGAAAAAGATGACGGAGTAAGAAGGAATCCAAAGACAACATGACCAGGATAACCACCATCAGAACAAGGTTAAAAGGAAGAAAAGGAAGAAGGAAAATGA
>PVKH010027857.1:0-12939 GCA_004027955.1 Chaetophractus vellerosus | reverse complement strand
AGGGCCAATATACAGATGACAGTTCCCCATTACAGATTACAAAATACCCAGGTTTACTTGAGTGCTGTTCCAGGAAGGGGGAAAAAGGCAAGAACAGGGGTCCTTTGGATTTTGCACTTGCTTTTTAAACCATTGATTATTCCACCCCATTGCTAATGTAGGGGGAAGAATCCCAGTTGTTTGCTGTCTTGATTGGTTATCCCACTCATTAATTCCCCAGGAGGGCCCAATGATAAGGCCCCTGGAGAATATCCGGGGCTTCTCCAGCTTCCGGAAGAAATCCTGGTCCAAATGGGAGTTCTCACAGGTTCTTCCAGCAGCCGTCATGTGGGGTATTGTGGCCACGTGGGCTTCTTACCAGGTTGCAGATCCATCTATTGATTCCCTAATCTACTCGCCTGCCTCACTACTGTGCTAAGAGCTGGAAATAAAGAAATAAATAAGATAGTCCCTACCCCTACTGCAAAGACAGACCCAAAATTAGTTAAAATAAAATTCAAAGATGGTGATAGAAGATGAATATAAAATGCCACAGGAACATATGGAACTCTTTCAAAAGGAGGTGACATTTGAGCTGGGTGTTGGAGAATGAGTAGGAGTTTGCCAGACAGACAAGGAGGTGAAGTGCATTCTAAGCAGAAGAAGGCAATGTGTATGCATGGTATGCGCAGGAAACATGGAGTAGTGATATCTTGATTCTTGCTGCATTTTAAAAGGAGCAGCCTTTTAAATTAAAATTTTCATGATAAAATAGTAACAAACCTTGCAAAAGTACTCTTTAAACATGTCTATACAATAAATTCTAACAGTCACTTAATTGAAGTCACTTAATAATGACTATAGTGATAATAGTCAGGACTATTATCTTGGTTTTTGTCTTTATCTTAGTGGTTTCCAACTGGGGCAATTTTGACCCCAGAAGGCATTTAACAATATCTGGAAACATTATTGGTTGTCACCACTGGGGGTGGTTGTGCTACTGTCAACTAGTGAGTAAAGGTCAGGGATGCTGCCAAACATTCTACAATGGTACAAGTCAGCCCCCCGCAACAAGGAATTATGAAGCCCAAATGCCAATAATGTACAGGTTGAGAAACCCTGCTTCTCTGCTTCTAAAGTCAGACTACCAGTTAGGTCAAGAGAACCAAAGGCACAGTTGGCTTAATTTCAGAGGAATTTGAACCCATTCTTGCTTCACAATCTGACACAAAGACAGTTTTACATTATTTGGATAATACCACAAAGAGGACATTAAAAAAAAAAAAACCATAAAAAAAAAAAACAGCGGGGTCAAGGGTCCTGAGAACTGTGATATCACTTAAAAATCAATTCATTAATGATTAGCTTAATAAACAGAACCACCAAGCTAAGTGTTAAGGGCCCTGCCTCCTTCAGCAAAGTGGGGCAAGAGCCAACACTTAATACATTTTCATATGTTGTTCTGTCATTACAGTTTCCTTAATAGTAATAACAACAGCAGTCATCATTAATGAGCTTACTGGGTACTAAGCACTGTGCTTAAATACTCACTGAATCTCACCCATTGTCACATTATTTCCAGGTTGTACATTTTCTCCTGCCAGAGACTCATCCTCATTGTAAGAGAAAATACTGTAGTTCCACATAGAGGGTCATTGCCTCAATAAGAAACAACAGACGGCTATCAGTTCTCACAGCAGTAGATAGGAAAGAAAAATCTAGTCATGGGATAAGTGCAGTTCAACAAGCTGTTACTGAGGGCCTCTTTTAGGTTCTGTGATATTTTCTCAGAAAGCTCTTACCCTCAAGGAGCTTGCAGAGAAAAAAATACTTATATCTGCTTCTATGTCACAAAAGTTCACATTTAGATACTATTTATTGACAGACAAACCTTTTATTTCCCTCAATCATTTCAGACAAGAAAACTACTGTCCTTTAGCAAAAACTGTATGCTTTGGGGTAGTTGGCTTCACCAGGTCCAGTGCTGGGGCTCAGGCCCATGAGTGCCCTTTAACCGGGTCGGTTTGTAGGAGTTGCTTTGTTTGAGAGCTTTAGTTTGGGGCAAAAGGACCCTGGAGCAGGGGAAAAGCAATGGAGGAGGAGGACGAGCTGACCCTTCCCCAGCTCCATGCTGCAGGCGAGGTCTCAGCCCTATAGAGCCGTCATTTTCAAACTTCCGTGTCCTTGACCATAGTAAGAAACGGGTTTTACTCGTCCCCAGTAAAAGTTTCTCAAAACACTATTCATGCTTGCTATGTGTGGCATGCTCTGATATTTTCTGTTCTTATTCTCTTTTATTCAGTTTCATTTTCTTTAATGCTGGTCTTGAACTAGGGTGACCATATGTCCCATTTGCCTGGGACAATCTCAGTTTACGCCCGTTTTCTTCGCGTTAATAATTCCCTGTTTCACTCACTCAATTATTTCATAATCCATTGGCTCCGTTTGGAAAAAACTTGCTACGTGAAAGGGGCCTCAAGCAGTGAGTGAAGAAACTGTTTTCACGGGAGGGAAGAGACCCAGGCCCACGTAGAGCTGCCTGGGGCCAAGACAGCAAAAAGGAACAGCAAAAAGGAACAGCATGGCAGGCGGCCGCCTTCTCCCCATTTCTGAACCAAGGTTTGTGGTTTGGTGGATCCGCCCTTTTGGCACAGCACACCGGCAGCAGCCACAGCGGTGAGATGTCGGCCCCTAGTGGTTTCTCAGAACCTCTCCTTGCCCATCACCTTCAGTGGAACTCACTCAGACGCTTAGAGGGAGCTTGTTTAGGGATCAGGGGCCTATGGTGTGCAGATTGGGGCAAAAATTGAATAACGTGGAGTTTTTTCTGATAATGTTTGCACCCAGAGACTGGAGAAATTAATAACAATTGATTTTCTTAAATGTCTGTCTAACCAAAATATGCCAGGAAAAATGATAATTGCATAATAAACTTGCTTATTCACAATAAGCCATCTAAAAGTTTAAAAATGAAAATATTTCATTTCCTTTAACCTTAAAAAGAAATTTGTGCAGCAATACAAAATTTGCAGTAGCTCTCCTGTAAATAAGTTTGAAACAAACAGCATTAAACATTGAAAAAATTTCTCTCTATGGAAAAGAAAGAATTTAATTCCCTTAAACTGCTTTGGATATTCATTTATTTAAATCCGCCTCCACATTACCTCTGCCTTAAAATATGTTTGAAATAAATGAAATCAGATAGAAAATTGTTTTAAAGGTGCTGTACTCTAGGGGGAAGTATTTGAAAAAAGGACTGAGCTAGCTCCTCTCCAAATATTTTCATTTTATCGAGAAAATTTTAAAACGTGATTTTCACATTCTTAATTAAAATAACTAATAGCAAAAATAGTTCAAGCCTTTGGTCTTCGGAAAATAGTTGTTTTTAAATTCCTGTTGCTACTTCTCTCCTCAAAAGTCCTACAAGAAAACTGAAAAGTATTCTCAAAGTCGTTTGATAACAAATGGAATTTCCAGGTTATTTTTATCTGCTGCTGCTTCTGAGCTTGGTGTTAGCAGTGCCACAACATGAATCCAACAATGTATATTCACACATTGTTCTCATGCATGGTGCCGGGCTGTGGGCTTAACAGACAGCTTCTGGCTTTTTTTAGCTTTCCAGGCAAAAGCCCAAAATCAACTTGCTAAAACAAGCGCTTTAAGAAAGATAGAAATGAGAGAACTATAGTCCCGATAGAATGCTTTAAGATGTCTTTAATACCCATGGGTCCTGCCTCTAGAATACCGGACTTACCCTGAAAATTTTAAGCTGGACCTGTCAAAAGGGCTGCAATAATGGATATTCTCTTTGGCATAAGCCTGAGTGTCAGGGAGTCAACTCTGGTAAAAAAAAATTTTTTTTAAGTTAAAAAGTTAAAAAAATAAAATAAAAATTCCTAAGGCCTTGTGCCTAGCTACTTTATTCCTTCTGCATCCCTCCTCCTTGAAACACTTTCTTCACTTGGTTTCCAGGATGCCTCTCTGGCTTGGTTTTCTCCTACCTCTCTGGCTGCTCCTTCTTGGTTTCTTTTGCTGGATCTTCCTCATTTCCCCAAACTCTAAATATTAAGTGCACTGGGCTCAGTCCTTGACATCTCTTTTCTTTCCTACCCAGACTTACTCATTAGGTACTCTCATTCATTCTCAACACAATCATTTCCTAAGTGATTCTATTCATTTTCATGGCTTCAGATGCCATCTACATTTTTTATATACTTATTTTTTCATTATTTTCAAGAAGCTTTAGATTACATAAATGTTACATCAAAAAAAATAGGGGATTCCCATATACCCCACTTCCCCCCCCTCCCACACTTTCCCCCATTAATATCTTTCATTAGTGTGGTACGTTTGTTACACTTGATGAACAAATATTGAAGCACTGCTACTAACCATGGACTATAGTTTACATTATAGTTTACATTTTGCACCACACAACTTTGTAGGTTTTGACAAAATGTATAATAGCTTGTATCTGTCATTGTAATGTCATGCAGAACAATTCCAATGTCCCTAAAATGCCCCATTGACACCTATTCTTCCCTCTCCCTCCCTTCAGAAACTCTGGTAGCCACTCCTTTATATCAATGATACAAGTTCTTCCATTGCTAGAATAATCATAAGTCTACTTAAGTCCATGGTTGCCTTCCCCCCACTCCCATGTTTGTTTATTCCTCAATCTTGAGGATTTTGGGATGGTGGTGCCCACTTTGTTTCTGATTGAGAGAGGGCTTGGATCCCATGGGGCAGATGGATGGAATTGTCTTGCTTGCTGTTTTTTGGTATGGGTGTTGTCCATCATCATTCTTTTGTTAGTTGTCCTGGACTAGTCCAATGAACTGGAGAGTAGGTGTTGCAACTCTGCTGAGATTCAGGGCTCAAGCAGCATATGAACATACTGAATATTTAAGTCTCTGGGACATATATTTAATGAGTATATTCCTAATTACAGGTTCAAATAAAATGGGGCAGAAGAGTCATGTTTAAGGAAATTATAAATGAGTCTTACTCTGTTACATTGGGGAGCATATATTTCAAAGTAAGGCCCACTGACAGGGTGCTGAACTCCTGGGATTGTCTGCCCTGCCTATAGTGTCTACATGTCTCTAGGAGCTCTCAGGAGCCCTACTACGTGAGGCAATATTTCATGGGGCAGTCAATGAGATCCTGCTGAGATGTGCATAAGAGTAGCCTCTGGAATGACCTCCCAACTCACTTTGAAATCTTTTAGCCATAAAAACTCATTTGTATTTAATACTTCCCACTTTTGGTCAAGGACTTTTTCTTTTCTTTTCTTTTTTTATAGATTTTATTTATTTATTTATTTATTTAATCCCTACTCCCCTTGTTGCTTGTGCTCACCATCTGCTCGTCTTCTCTTTAGGAGACACCAGGAACCGAACCAAGGACCTCCCATGTGGGAGAGAGGCACTCAATTGCTTGAGCCACCTCAGCTCCCTGCTTTGTTGTGTCTCTTATTGTCTTTCCTCTTTGTGTCTCCTTGTTGCATCATCTTGTTGCATTAGCTTGCCACAACTGCCTGTCACACCAGCTCGCTTTCTTGCTTGCCATCACCAATACCCTGCACCAGTGATCCTCCCTTACCACAGTTGTGAGCCTTCTGTAATCCAAAACCTCCCCAAAAACAAAGACAAAAAATAAACAAAAAAAATTAGAAGAAAATAAAATAAAAACAAATAAAATACAAAAATTAAAAGAATAAAAAATAAAAGTAAAAATTAAAAATAAAGTACAATAAAATTTTTTTCAATATTTTTTTCATCACTGTAAGATCTGTTATAATTTCTTCCATAGGTTCCCCCAGAATCTTATTTTTTCCCTTTATCTCCGAAGAAGCTTTAGGTTACAGAAAAGTCACATAGAAAATATAGGGGATTCCATATATACCCAACCTCCCTCTCCTACTCTCCCCTATTAATAACATTTTACATGTTATTTGTTACAATTGGTGTACAAATATTGAAGCATTGCTACTAACCATGGCCAATGATTTACATTATGGATTACATTTTGCACCACACACTTGTACAGGTTTTGACAAAATTTAAAATAGCCTGTATCTGTATTGCAAGATCATGCAGCACAGTTCCAATGTCCTATGTTCCATCTATTTTATTCTTCTCTCCCCCTCCCCAAGGAACCTGTGGTAACCAATAAGCTTCAATTTTTGAAGAATAAGATTCATAGCTACATGCAATAATATTGACAGCTTGAAATATTGGTCTGTTTTCTTTTATTAGGCACAGCTTTTGTTCTCGAGAGATTCTTGCCACTCCAATTGAGAACACAGCAGGACTCCCCAGGAAGGAAGTTTAATACTTTCTTGTTTATTTTGTGGGTCTCCACCCATTGAGATAACACATTCTGACAAGATGAACACTTTCATATTCCACAGAAACATGCCCCAGGTGCGCTCTATCCCACATATTCCCCCACCCCCGACACCGTGCACCAGTGAACGTCCCCTACCATATTTGCCAGAAGAACATTCCACCATTGTAGTTTTAACTATAGATGTACAAATCCCCAGAGTTCAACTGCTCCTCCCTCCAGCCCTCCCCCCAGTTCCATGAATAGTCCAACCCAATCCCACCACCCAATTCCCAAATGACTCTCAAAGGCATAACTCCAAATGCCTCCCATGGTTTCCAGGATCAGATATGTAACTGCTTATTGGAGGTCTAATAGGCATCCCAAAATTTATGTGCCTACAACTGAGTTCCTATTATTGCTCCCCCTTCCCAACCTGCTTCTTCTACTGCCAGATTCTCCATCTTGATTAATGGCAACTCCAACTTCTCAGTTACTCAGGTCCAAATCCTTGGAGCCAGCCATGATACCTCTTATCCTCTCACATTTTACATCAGTATATCTGGTTGGCTCTGCCTCAAAATGCATCCAGAATTGATGCATTCTAAGAGGCACCTCTCACATTGAACCTATTGTGAATGGTGCCTCTAGAAGTTCTGGCCCTGTGAGTCTCCCCACCTCTCCTGCTACCATTTGGTCCAATCATCATCATCTCTTGCTTACTTGTACAAGAGCTTAATAATTGCATCTCTGTTCTCACCTTGCCCTCCTCAGTCTATCCTCAATGTGAATGCCATAGAGATTCTGTTAAAACGTAAGTCACCCCTTTCAATCAGAAGTAGAGTGGGCATCATCATCCCAAAATTCTCAATATTGAGGAACAAACAAACCTGAGGTAGAAATACAACTATGGACTAAAGTAAACTTATTATTATTCTAGGAATGGAAGAACTTGTAACATTGATATAAAAACAGTGGTCACCAGAAGTTCTAATGGGAGGGAGAGGAGAGAATAGATGTAACATGAGACATTTTGTGGACATTAAAAATGTTCTGCATGATAATGCAATGGTGGATACAAGCCATTATACATTTTGTCAAAACCTATAAAATTGTGCAGTGCAAAGTGTAAACCATAATGTAAACTATAGACCATGCTTAGTAGCAATGTTTCAATAAGTGTTCATCAATTGTAACATATGTAACACACTAATGAAAGATGTTAATGAGGGAAAGTGTGGGAGGGGGTGAGGTGGGATAAATGGGAATCCCCTATATTTTTCATGTAACATTTATGTAATCTAAAGCTTCTTTAAAAATAAAGAAAAATGTCATATCACTTCCCTCCTCAAAACTTTCCAATTCAATCAGGGAAAAAGGAAACATTTTTATATTCTTCACTCCACTCTTGGCACACTGGCCACTTCACTGTTATTTGAGTGTGCCACAAACACTCCCATCACAGGGTCTTTGCACTTTCTGTTCCCCCTGCTTGGAATGTTCTTTCCCCAGATTTTTTTTCTTCCTGGAGATCTTTACTCAAATGTCACCTTCTGAGGGTGGCTTTACCTAGCCACCCTACCTAAAATTTTAACCACCCCACCCTGTACTCCCATTTCCTTTCCCCACTTTATTTCTTCTCATACCACTATCTAAAGCTTTGGGAAGATAGGGCATCATCCTCCATGATGTAATGAACACGCTGTATCCAATGACTTTTATGTAGTGCTGTGCCCCCAATAAGTAGTGTATGTGCATCCAGAAATCAAGGGGTAGAAAAAGAAATGATCCCTTATACTGTTATTCCCAGTGATGCACTTTGGATTTGTGCTTCCTGTTCTCTCAACTTTGGATTCTGTGGGTTTAGAGGTGCTGGTTCACAAAGGAAAAACACTTCCTTCAAGGGACATGGCAAGAGCCCCATAAGCACCAATCTAGCAGGGATAATTTACCCTAATCACCAGGAAGAAGTAACCTCTACTGTTTTACAATGGAGGCAAAGAAGATTATGATTGGCCTCTAGGTGATTCAGCTGGATGCCTCTTCATACTCTCTTGCTCAATATTGATCCAGGATAGTAGCCATGGCCTGAGAAGGGACACAAGATATCAGGGGCACCATCATGGTGCCAGGTAGCATGCAGTGCTCAGGGTGAGGAAGATCCAGAATGGATAGTAGAGGAAGGAGATACTGAATTTCAGTTGTGGTCCCAAGACCAATTGCAGCAGTAGGAGCTATTGTTCATCCGATTAATCTTGCTCTTACAAGTTTTACCCTAGGGAAAGAAGCCCACCAGAATCCTGGGAGATCCACTCTGTTCTAGTCAGGGTTCTCTCGGGAAACAGAATCAACACAAGATATCTCTTAAAAATATAAGATTTTATAAGAGTCTCTCACGTGACCATGGGGATACACAAGTCCAGGTTCCGCCGGCAGGCTGCAAGCCAGAGTCTTAAACATGGGAAATCTGAGGTGGTTCTCTACTCTAACTGGACTCAAGGGTACTAATCACTCCCTTTCCAATAATGAAGAGGTTGCTAAGAGTCCATGGCGTGAGCTGACAATAGAGATACGCAATATAGCCTCACTGGATTCCCCTACTTCCTCGCTTATAAGAAGCAAGGATCTGGGTGACAGTGTTTTTAATACTTTAACAGAATTTTGCAGCATAAAAAAGTATAATGATGTTGGCTGGCTCCTTTTAGATACTCTGGATACAGTTAAAAAAGAAAGGGATGAGCTGAAGTCTAAAAATTTGCAACTTAAATGCCGTATGAATGATATGAAAGTTTCTACGTGTGCCTTGAAAGAAAATCTTTACTCCTGTAGCCAAAGACTTGAAAAATCTGAGAACCAAACTCAGGCACTCATTGTACGAGTAGCAGAACTACAGAGGAAACTAAAATCTCAACCTCGCAGGGTTTCTGCAATTAAAGTGAGGACGTTGATTGGAAAGAAGTGGAACCCCGAGGATTGGGATGGAGACATATGGGATGATAATGATATTGGTGGGGACATTGGAACTCTAAAGTCTGCTGAGACTTTACCAGATAAATCTGTGACAGCCTGCTCTGTGGAGACCACACCTTGTCAACCTTGTAGCATTGAGCCTCCAGCCTGCCCCAGGGAGTCCCGACCTCCCTCCAGCTCTGAGGTGGGTGCCAGCCAAACTGAAGCCTCTACTGTGCAGCCTCTGGCATGCCCCAGGGAGTCCCGACCTCCTTCCAGCTCTGAGGTGGGTAGCAGCCAAATTCCAGCATGTACTGCCCAGCTCCAGCCTGCCCTGAGGAATCTGCCTTTCAACCCTTGCCTGAAGAGATTAACCCTGTCTCACCAGAAGAAAATGCAAAGGAATGCCCTGAGGTCAGTAGCCTGCAAGACATCTCTAATCCTTCCCCTTACCCACCCCACTCCTGGTACCAGCTGTTCTAGTCAGGGTTCTCTCGGGAAACAGAATCAACACGAGATATCTCTTAAAAATATAAGATTTTATAAGAGTCTCTCACGTGACCGTGGGGATACACAAGTCCAGGTTCCGCCGGCAGGCTGCAAGCCAGGGGCTCCGATGAAAGACTGATGAAGGGTCCTCGATGAGTCCTGGGAGAAGTTCGCTGTCAAACAACGAGCTGGGAAATTCTCTCCGAATGTTGAAATCAGTTCCCTTTTATGGCAGTCAACTGAATGGATAAAAGCGTCATCCATTCTTGATCCAATCTTGCTGATTGATGCAGATGTAATCAGCCATCCATGCAGTAAATTCAATTAGCCCTGGGCTTGCTGGACCAACAGCTGGGCACAATTACTTGGCCGAGTTGACACATTAGCCTAACCATCACACACTCTCAGAACTTTAATAAAGAAATGGATCTGCACAACACTAGGAGAGGACTGTAGTAGAGGCTGTGATGTGCCACTCAGAGCCTGCTTTGGGACTGAAAGACTTATTCAATCAGCAGTTAGGAGTGTGGTCAGCAGCATCCTCAGCTGTCAGCCATCTTTGGGAATTGCCTCAGCTGAAAAGAATTGCCTTGCCCAAGGTCCTGCCCCTTTGGGAATCCCACATCCAATGACTCTAGTCCATATGGGGTATAAAGGTTTGCTCCCCCTCATCCCAACTTGGGACAACTCTGTAGAGCTATCCAAGCTTTAAAGCTCCCTGTGAGGTTGGCCGAGTCCTTTGTTGAGACTGCATTGCAGTCAAGCATTTTTTTTTTGCCTCTGTACCCAGTCATGCTTCCTTCCATTCCCTTTCTTAGGCATTGATCCCAAGAGCTCTCCCTAATAAACTTTCTGCATATTACTCTCCATCTCAGATTTTTCTTCCCAAGGAACCCAACCTGTGACATCTTGGAATGCAGTATTTTGAATGTTTTAGACCTCACATTTAACCTAGAAAACCAGTAGATTTAACAATGTACCACATTTTTAGACACTGAGTTCCTTTATGGGATTGGTCTAAGACTTTTGGTGGAAGAGGAAGAACACCACAAAAATAGACCATACACATCCTTGTTTATTAATAAAAACTAAATCTAAGAAAGGATTTTGCTCAAAATAATCAATGACCCCTGATCGCCAGCTAAATTTGCTCTTGTGTGAAACATATTGAAGATATAATATTGATGTACTATATCAAGGCTCAGTTACCATTGTTCTTGGGTAGGTAAAATTCCCTGATAAAGTCTTCACTGGTATGTCAGGCAGCCATTGCTAGGTTATGTTTCAGTAACAAATAACCCCAGGACTTCAGTGGCTGGAAAAAAAACTTGTTTCTCACTCATACCACATCCACGCTATGGATCAGCTCTGGCTGTTTTTCTCATAACTCTCTCATTCTAGGATCCAGATTGAAGAGGTGACGCTATCTGAGGCATGTGGTCCTCATGGCAGAGAGAAAGAACACCATGGAGACACCACAGGATGACTCTTAAAGCATTTTCTTGAACGAGGCATATGGCACTTCAGTTCACAGTTCATTGGCTAAAGTATAAAGTAAGTCATGTGTCCAAGCCTGACAAATATCACTCTTTCCCCCAAGGGGGATTCTGGAGTAAGAGGCCTAGTAAAGAAGGGAGGACAATATTTTGAGCGAATATCAAAATCTATCACAATTGGTAACATAAGAGTCACAAAATCTGTTATCTTTAAGGAATGTTTAGCCTACCTTAACCCTAAACTGAAATCATGTGAAAGGTAAGTTATTGTGGTAATAAAACTGAGAAAACATTCAGTAGCATTCTTCTTGCAGTCATTTGCTTATTGCAACATCGCAATGTTAATACAGAATATATATGTGAGAGGGGAAAGGGAAGTAAAAGAGAAGTTAAAATAAAACAATGAAAATGAAATGCACTTCTGAATTTGCAAAAATGTGTTTATGATTATATTAGTCAGCCAAAAGGGGTGCTGATGCAAAGTACCAGAAATCTGTTGGTTTTTATAAAGGGTATTTATTTGGGGAAGAAGCTTACAGTGACAAGGCCCTAAAGAGTCCAACTCAAGGTACCATAAGAGGTACTTACTCACCAAATGTCTGTTGCCACATGTTGAAGCAAGATGGCTGCCAATATCTGCGAGGTTTTAGCCTTCCTCTTTCCTCTTAAGGCTCCATGTGTCCAGCTTCTTCTGATCTCAGCTGTAGGCTGGCATAGGACTCGTATCTCTTCCCGGGGCTCATTTCTTTCTGGGCTCAGCTGCTCTGTTCTTTTACAAGGTCAGCTGTAAACTATCAGACGAATGGCTCGTGTCTCTTCCCAGACTCTCTGCCATGTCTATGGAACTGTCTCTATTCCTCTGTATATCTTATCTGCTTATCTGCTTCTATGTATCTATCTACTATGTTCTTGATTGATATATAGCCCACCAAGGGGGCGGGGACTCAAACCCTGCACACCCTAATGATCTGGTTGAATCAAAGCCCTAATCCTAACATAATTTAATCAAAGGCATTTCAGCTGAATCTAATATAATCAAAGGGTATCATGCCCAGAGGAACAGACCACTATACAAACATAATCAATATCTCTTCTTGGAATTCATAAATATATCAAACTGCCACTCTGATGATCAGAGGCATTTCCACTGTGAATTTGGAAAAGATTCGGGATGTTTGAAAATATAAAGACAAAACCTTAAGGGGATGAACTAACATCTTCATGGCTTCTTATGTTTACCATTCTAATTCATTATCATCATCATCATCATTATTATTAGTCATGCTTTCCTTCTTCACCCATTTGTGATTATGCTTTATCTTGTATATTTTTATATGAGCCACTTCAAATTTGTTCTGAAAAATATATATATTTGTCATTATTTACTTATAAAATTATTTTTTTTAAATCCTAAAAAATGAACAGTCTTGATAAGAAAGTGAAAGAATTAAGATAAACACAAGTTGTCCAATCAGAAAGGTTTAATTTAGAAAGAAGTTTCCAAGTTTTTTGAGAGTAAGACTGAGTAAGTGGTAACCCTAAGAAGAAAAGAGTGTTGCTTAAGGCCAAATAGTGCAGAGTTAAAGACAATCTAAGCAGCAAATGGGGTAAACATAAGCAAATCCCAGGGGATATGTATATTGAAGAACACTCCATATGAAATACCCATGGCATGTCTAATCAAGAATTCATAATG